>CABEEJ010001078.1:146996-171777 GCA_901482245.1 Timema douglasi | reverse complement strand
CCAGTATAGGGAAAGATTTAACTTTTTTCTAACTTTGTTCTTTTGTTTTGGTTTATTATAAAAGATGAACCTCTTTTCAAAAATAAATTTAACTCTTGGATATTTTTTTCCTTCTATCTAGCACTTTTGAGGTACACTTCGTTTATCCTGTAAGGTAGCGGGATTAACTTGCGTTACTCCACTCTTATATACCGGTAGTTTAAAATATGGGGTCATGGTGTGAACAGTCAAGGAAAGAGTACTATCCTTCAGGATAAACAGTGTGTTGTACACATTCTCCTTGAGATACTGAAAACATATTCCCACCTAATTATTATTGTTACTTGTGACTGGATAGTATTTTAAAGGCTAAAATTTCAATCCCATGCTCATCATATATAGGACATGTATTGAAAACTTAACTAATTCTTTATCCACCTCTATAATTCTAATCGTAGAATGTTTATATTTTAACACAGCAAAATAATGGTAATTAATGGTAAAGTTCTACTAAGTGAAATTCATCTTAGTAAATATGTGTGTTTTAAGTAATTGAGGAAACTCGTGTTTTGACGTGTTCCCTTTTGTAATGACACATAAAATATGACTCCCTCCCGTCACGTCTCATGCTCTCATGACCCGGTAGTTCTTTTCCGTTTGGCAACTGGCTCCACTGTAGGGTGCTACTGTCACCTTTTGAAATTGCACTCCCGTTCTGATTTTCCCCGTTTTTACTAGATTGATGAATAACTTGACGTCGACTGTCGAGGAAACGAAACATCTAAATACGTGTTCACTGGTTTGGGAGGAAGGGGAGGGGGATCAAATCTTTTAGTGTCACCGCGACTGTAAAATTATTGTTTAGTTCTTAGAGACCTTGGTTCATCATATGTGGTGCCTAAAATAATTCAGTAATTATGTATGGTTTCTTTTGATTGATTAGGATTATTAGCACCGCATATTACTACCCGTTCGGGCTATACGCACTTAACGATAATGTGTAATGGTAGGGTGATTGTGAGATGAAATGGAGGACCTACAGTTTAACGTGGGATCCGAACCACGGTGGAGGCCTGGAATTCCACACATTCACAAGTTGTGATTAATACACGTCTTGTCAGAGGTGAAGGAAGGGTTTGGCAGTCAGATAAACCTGTGTCGGGACCGAGGATTGAACCCCCAGCACAGAAGTCTGGCACCTTACCCCTAGACGGCCAGGTCACCTATTGTTTCTTTTAAATATCCACATTAGGGGGATTATTCTAGGTTACGCTAGATTTGTTTTGGGGATGATACGCGTTTTACCGCCATTTCGGGCTTACCCTACACCCGCTCTAACTAGTCTTAAGGTCACGTGATACGATAGTTAGCTATTTTAACATAAATTCCACCAGCATTTTTATAGAGGCAGAGAATCTAAAACCATTAATGAAAAACATCACTCACATTACATCGAATCTGGATTTAACCCAAGCCTCAGGAGTCTGACAAGAAGTAGCAGACCCCTACACCATCTCTGCTGACTAGAGATTGTTTTTATTGTTTTATTCGTGTAGGGTTGGCGTGTTTAGTCAATGAGCTAAACTAAGGCCCAATCTTACAATGTCGCGTTATTCTATTCTTTAAGGCTCAACATAGGGTCAAGAGATAAAACGACCACTACTTTTGATTTTACCATGTTCGCTCGTTTAAGTGTTCGTAAAGTTAACGCGAGGTCTACCTTCCACTAACATATTTAACGTTTACATTAAATTGAAAACATTCCGCCATATTTTTATGACAATTATTATTAGTATTTGAGTGCGGTTACATTTTTCTATTTTGAAAACAATTGATGATTATTTATGGATTATATAGGTTTTGATTTTGTCCACCTGTAATTTCACTAATTCTCGCGGTTTTGATAGCTTATAAATTTCAATGAATTAAGTGCCTATTTGGCACCTTTTCTATGGCATGAATCTTCCACATAATTGATTAGAGTTCGATTCCACTCAAATCCAATTTTTATTTCTACTAAATTGATTTGTTAAAGAAATCCGAGATGATGTGTCTATTACTTTATTCCTTTTCTTGGGTTGATTAATTTATTCAATGGTCAAGATATCTTTGTTATTTTTGGTAAGTTTTTTATAGGATAGTTTGTAAGTTTTTAATCCTTGGTGGTGTATTTTATTTATTTTGGTTTAGCACTCCAAGCTCTTACTCACTATCAAATAGGCTTGTGGCTATTCACTGGTTTTACCTCTTGAATTTGAGGGACCATATCTTGTTGTAAAGTTATTAATGGAAATTTGTTCCTATGTTTGTATCGTCATGTTAATTAATATGTGTAGACCTGAATGATCAATATAGGACGCGTTTTTTCTTCCCTGGCCTCCCCCCTCCCCCCTCCCCCCTTTCCCAGCGTCTATTACATGTCCATGTCTAATTAGGGGCGGTTTCTATTTGAATTATTTTTATGTTTAACCTATACATACCCTCCCTCGAGAGACCCCTGGGGCTATTGTGGTAGGCGGTTCATCCTGTTATTACCTTTTTTGATTATTTTTTTTGTTTAATATATTCTAAAATTAAGTTTTTTATTCAGTTCAATAGTATATTTATAATTATCTAAAAACTGGCTTTGACACAACTATTCTTTTGATAGTTATTGATTTTGAAGCTTGAAAAAACCCCGTTAAAATACAACCGTGTTTAAAATACAGATTATACCGATCCTTTTTAGTAGAAACAAGCACTGTGATAAGTGAATAAAATGTATAAAAATCAACATAAACATAGGAATTCTACTTAAATTTGATTTCATAACAACTACATGACTTCACAGACGGTATAATAGTTAACTTACAGTCTATTGGTTCAAATTAAGCCAATAAGAAGCTTTATAACAAAGCTAGTGCCCCGATAAACATAATGATAAGAACTAATTGAAGGCACACGTCCGTAACTTGACGAGTATATTATAATAGTATTGTAAAACGAAACGCCAAGTTTGACCAACTGTTAAGACTTTACGAGGACATTATAAGATTGGTCCTAGCATAGCATTGAGCCTACCCTTGGTGGTCTCTTTATTTAGGCCATGCAATAGAATTATGTAAATTTTTGAATGTCTAATTGGTTTTAAAATAGGTTACTTACTGCAGCCAATTTTCGAATAAATAAATATATATATATTAAAATATTTAGTTTTCTGAAATATTTTTGTTTTAATATCTGTGTTCCTTTTCGCTGAAACGACTCGTGAAACTAGGTTGGGAAACATTGGTTTGCTTGGCAGTGTCTTTAGCTTTCGTTAATCACCTCTGATGGTGTGTGAAAGTCACCACGGACATTAATAAATATATAACAAGCTGATATATTTTATGACTAATTTAATTACTAGTCTTATTTCCATTGGGTTGAAAACTCGCACTGGTGTACCCAGGCTTCTGTCTAGTCTGGTTTACCGTTGGTGGAGTGTACTGATGGTTAAAAAAATGTTTTTCCACTTCCCTTCTGTACACATGCATGTAGCTCTCCTCTGAATTGTACCTAGCTCATACTTACCCCACCAATGTGGACATTCAGATAACCCGGGTGGAAAGTAGGACGCAGAGCACGGGTTTATTGGACTGAGTGGCATTGTGATTGTGCTATGGTACGGTTCCGCTGCTGAAGATTACTGCGCCAAATCACACGAATAGCGGCAGCAAGAAGGGAGGCGACGGAGCGCGATAATAACGTTGTTAGAGGGAAGTTTGACATGTCGAGATGAGGAGCAAAGGTCTCGTCAGTAGTAATCCTCTTCTTCTTAGCATCGTGAAGGGAGGAGTCGACGTCCGTGGTGTGGTGGGTCATCCCGTGCGGTCGTGGGATGTCTTGTCAGCTGGACGTGTGGCGTCTACTCCTGAGGGATGTACTTAGGGCTCCCTCCTCTTCTTTCCCCATTCCGCAAAACCCGCGGGGATATACGTGCAGACAACATAATTGACGTCAAGTCTCGGAATATGTATGTGTTGCTTCCATGTGACGACGCTCTTCTCTTTCCTCTTAACGTAGGAATGACATGCTCCTCAGCTGCACGCGATGATTACCAGAGGGATCAATTGGTTCATAAAGCTGTTCGCAAAGTTGGGTCATTTGAGGGTGTCGCACAGATTCAGAAAGATGATGTGCATTACTGTTTTCATTGCAAAGACAATTCCATTCTCATCAATGAGATTATATTTGGTCAAAACAAATGCTCACATATCAAATTAAAATTTGAAATTAACTATGATAAAATCCCTCGGTGACCTGGTGGTCCAGGGGTATGGTGTCGGAATTCTGTGCTGCAAGTCCGGGGTTCAATCCTTGGTCCCGACACAGATTTATCTGATTACCAAACCCTTCCTTCACCTCCGACAAGACGTGTATTAATCACAACTTGTGAATGTGAGTAATGCCAGGCCTCCACCGTGGTTCGGATTCCACGTTAAACTGTAGGTCCTCCATTTGATCTCACTAATCACCCTACCACTACACATTAGCGTAAGTGCGTATAACCCGAACGGGTAGTAAGACGCGGTGCTAATAATAATAGTAATAATAAAAAATCCTTAAATCTGCTTGTATTGACGTAACTTTAGGGAAAGGGGGGGGTTAACTTATGGAAATATAATTACATCTCATTCAAATCAACAAGTAAACATTTTTGTTCTTAAATAATAAATAACTTTAGGAAGGACAGTATTGTAAAATTAAAGAAGTTACTAAAACTACTTTATATGTGATTACTACAAAGTCATGTGTTGCTTAAGTCACTTTTGATGTATAATATCAATATCTATAAAATAATACTAACAACACTTTAAAATATATTGGTGACCACAAACGTCTAAATGACCATACTAACGTATTCTCACTGTACATCAGTTACTTCCTTAGTTGTATTATTGTAATTTTGCGTGAAAGCATAAATTTACCTTGATAAAATATATCTGTAAGAATTATATGCTTCTTTTCTTGTAAAGGAGACTATTTTGTCGGCATGGAATAAAAAAACCTTGAATGAGTCATTCAACGCAAGTGCACAATGCTCCCCCCGCCCCTTTCCACTCATCTCCCACCCTTATGAAATACGGCGCCACATCCTTTGTCAATTTTGTGTTAACAAAACACATTTGATGGTCTTTGAAGAGAGTTTTCTCTCCCCCTACTCATCTTTAGAGGTCACGGAGAAGAAAGGTTATTTTTATTTTGACGCGTAACCCTCCTTTCCCACATACTCATTTTTTTCGGTTTTTTTTTAGCATTGAAGAAGTTGCGGGCGGTGTTGATCTCTCCCCCTTGAACTTTTCAATCAGTTCGTCCTTCTTTGGCAACTCTACCCTCATCCATCCCCTTTTCCCCCCTTCTCCTTTTTTTAACGCCCCTCTCATGTACCGTTATTTCATTCACCTTTGTCAACATTCCACGCAGTATTATTATTATTATTGTTTTTCGCTTTTTGAGGGCAAACTTTTGATCCGACCCCTCCATCAATCCCTAAAAGTAGCTCTTAAATCAGTGGAAGATTACAGATGCACATTTTTCGCATTCCTTTTACTTTCACAAACTGTAGGTTAGAATTTAAATTAACTTTGCAGTAGATCCCAATGATAAAGTAGAGAAGTAGACAACTTTCATTTTTGCTAATCATCCTTGTTAACATACATCCATCATATACATTATTTACATGCTAAGAAATTAAAGTATATTATAGATATGTGTAGTATAATTTTTATGAACACATGGCTGTGATTTACAGATTAATCTAGCTCATTACAAAGAATACTATGTCATCCCAACACCCAACGCAAGTGTTAATAATTGATAACTGAACAAAATATATTGTATATGAGTACTACAGTCCCGATTTAAATAGACAGGAACTTTATTGACAGTTATAAAAGTTACTCAACGTATAATTAAATATAATAAACTTAAAGTAATGTGATCTGCAACTGTCACTTATTATACAGAATCAATACCTATCAAGGTGACCTAGTGGTTTAGGGGTAATGTGTCAGACTTCTGTGCTGGCGGCCGGGGTTCAATCCTCGGTCCTGGCAAAGATTTATCCGATTACCAAACCCTTCCTTCACCTCTGACAAGACATCTTGTGAATGTGGGGAATGCCAGGCCTCCACCGTGGTTCGGATTCCACGTTAAACTGTAGGTCCTTAATTTCATCTCACAATCACCCTACCATTACACATTAGCTTAAGTGCGTACAACCCGAACGGGTAGTAAGACGCAGTGCTAATAATAATAATAATAATAATAATAATAATACCTATCAAATAATACTAGTATGAAGTAAAATGTTATCAATGTTGACCGCAAAAAAGTCTGCATTTTCAGAGAGTTCCTTCTTACTTGAAGGTTACTTTAAATTCGTGCTCTACCCTTTGAGATAGTTATAAGGGGATAATACTTTGAAATATATTTTTATAAACGGGTCCCTTTATCCTGCTAGTTTATAAAAATGAGTTTGTGTCTGTCTGTTACTCTTTAACGCAAAAAAAACAAACACTACACCGATTGTGCTGATAGATCGCATGGACAAAACTTGGACGTCACGTTAGCAAATAGGCGAATTATATGTTCGTAGGCCATTCTATTTCAATATCGCGGCTACAAAAAATTATCTACTTTTTGGCATTTTTTCTTAGCTTCTGCTTATCGGATTTTCATTGTGCCAACTTTGAATGGTTCATATATATAATGATTATAAAACACTATGTGTAAGAACCGGGTAATTAGCTATTATACAATGCATATAATTTAATATAACTATTATAGATATGAAATGTAAAGTATGCGACTCTGATCATGGAAACGAGATTTGACCTTTTCTCTCTTGAATCTGACTTGGAAGTTTCCTAACACCGTTTGCTTCAGTCCGGTAATACACTCTTTTTATCTGTCTGAGGTCAGCGGGTCCTATAGTGGCTTTCTCCCCTGCCACTCCACCTTGTAGAATGGTATGGAAATCCCCTAGGGATGGCGCCTCCTTATCTTGGTTCTTCATTCAACCCCCCAATTCAATCTAGCACTTTTCAGAAGCCCGCGCTGAAAAGAAAAGCAAATATCCAATGGGGGCTGTAAGGGCCATCAGTGTCCAGGTCTCATGGCTTCCTTTTGACAGACTCCTCTTGGGGGATAAGATGGACACAGGGGGTCGCAGTGAACTAACGGCTTCATTATTGAAAGCTTTGTTAAGGTCTCTTTTGACTTTATATAGAATACTATGCGTGACTTTATTTTCTTGTGTTACCATAACTTTTACTAACCTCACTACGCGAGGTGTTACGATAGTCCACCATTATCCAGTCTTGCCAAAATTCAAAAGAGTTCAAGGCTGGTGAACCGTTTTGTGTGCTCACGTTAACAAGTCCGATGTGTTCGGTTAAATGATTTCACTTACCCAAAGAAATATTAAGTATCGAAATATACATAAAAAAAGAATTTAAATTTTTTTAAATTTTGAGCATGCTTATTTTAATGTATATGTTTTAATTACACTAGTGTTAAAGGATGAGGAAGGTTGAGCTCATAATAAGTGTACCTATAAAAAACTAATCTCAATACATCCGACCAGGATTTGGATACTTATCTCCCCGTCATCGGGAGTCTCGTCTCTTTCTTCTTAGACCATTCTACCACCGAAGTGGATAATCATCATTGTTAATTATCATTATTAACTATTATTATATTTTATAATTAATTACATAAAATGTGATTTCTTAAGAGACGAAAAACAGTGGTTGAAATGTTAAAAAAAACACTTATATTCAAGCCATGTTTCTACAAAGAAAAAGTTGTATGAATAAGGGATGTTTTAGAAATTGCATGTTATTTTTAAAAAGTACTTAACAAGAGACAAAATACGGATTTTGTGACATTGATAAAGAATCAAAAATTATTTTCAAGAAATTAAGAGTTATTTTATTTTATGGTTTTATTGACATAAAAAGGGGGGAGGGGACACCCTAGAGAGCAGTATATATTGGGTGCCAAGGAGATTATGCTCGCATGCCATAGATTCACCAGGCCTGTGCTAGTTTGACCCCAGATAGTGCCTAAATACTTGAGACTCAGTATTTGGGTTCTTTCCTAATACCCAGTTATTTAAATTACTGGTGTGAGTGTAATGCGTTTTTAGGACCGCTTTGAAAACAAAAAGATGTTACCTTTTGCCATAAAAGGTTCGATTTATCGTTAACATTACGCCCCACCTCGATGGCCATGTAGCTTAAGGCGACACTCTTTTCATGTACTATATTACCGACAAGAAGGTTGGGGCTGGTTGAATCCCTACCGGGTACACTGAGGCATTTTTTCCCTAATAATTTCCCCACTTTACCACCACGCAAACGCTAATAAGTTTCCGAAAATTCCACCTACCACATCCCTACTTCATTCATGTAAATATATTCAGTTTGCCCGAACGAGAAGTAAGACTCGAGAAAATTGAGCCTATGTTATTTTTTAGCATGAACTGAGATTACAGCTACCAGTTATATTTTATTAATAAAAGATATTTCATTTGTTCTGCCATGACAAAGTAAACTCGAGCTTAATTTACTATAACAAAAAGGGGAGATGAATCAGGTTAGGTACAAATGTTTATAAGTCTACTATAAAAATAGATGCTTCGATAATATAGTCGTGTCCACTGCCTAAGGACTAGAAAACCGGGGAGGGGGTTTGTAAAACGCGAAGAAATAAATTAAAATGACTTTTAAAGAAGGTGAGAGAGGGGAAGCAATGGTTTTCAAAGTTGTTTCTTCAGCGTAGATTTGAATCAGACTAAAACAAATTTCCCTTCTTTGACTGGTTCCCTATTTTTTTTTGTAAAACCGGATTAAGATGGGGGAGAGGCGGGCTGTCATAGGAGGCACACATTGTTTGCAACATACTTTTCTCAAAGTCCGCTCACGCCTTTGAATCACCACTTTGGACCAAGATTGGACTTTGCGGCTTACTCACCCCCGGCCCTTCCCTCTCGGCCACTAGTCGTTTACTGCTTAGATCCCTACGACCGCACCTACCTTAATTTTGTGGCGCTCTTTGCGACGCCGTTCCGGGGATATCTGGTAACGTTTCCCTTACACCCTTGTCGAGAGGGGGTTAGCGACCGACCCCGGGAGCTTGAGGGGAATTGATTGCGTCCCGGGGCACCTTGCCTGGGAAATGAAGAGAGGTGGATGAAAAGAAAGAACGTCCTCGTTGTGACGTTGAAGAAAAAAAATCTAGCCTATAGGAAAAAAATGCAACTATTAAATGGATATTCTGTAAATTTGTGACTTATTTTACATAGTAATATGGAGGAAATATGCTTGCACTTATTTTAGTCTTCCGGATTATGTGGTGTTAAGCACAGGGAGTGTCTGCCAAGTGTAGATAACTTGGTTTGATCCCAGGAGGTGTACTTTTTGTGTTACCTCTGAAGGGGTGGATTTTTGGAGTAATAGTGCATTGTTTTAATAATCCCGCTTGTTGCAGCGTTTAAGGTGTACCGCAATATTTAAGTAGGGGGAAAGGGGGTGTTATTTCAAAATAGTCATTAAAAATCTTAAGAAATGAATGTCTTACAAAAGTGAAACTTCTTAAAATTTGTTAATTTATCTCAAAAGTTATGTTAGCATCACAAAAAATCATAATCTATTTGAGTAATATTTTTGTGATTTAGAAAAGAAAGGATTTCTATTCATAAAATAAATATGTGAGGGGAAAGGATTTTTCTCCGAAAGTAGATAGTACTCGTAAAGTGTTTTATATTTTTTGAAAAATAAAGATACGCTCTAAAATTCAGTTTTAATACTATAGACATGATAAGCGATTCTTCCATTAATACAGCAAACATAATTAAGCATTTGTAAAATCGTACAACGTAACATGAAATAGTATAATTATGCTCACATAGATTGGCATGTGGAACAAGCGCGACAATCTTGTTTGGCTTACTGTTCAGCTTTCAAATCTGGTACGGGTGTACTGAGGATATTTTTTTTCCTAAATGGTTTCCCCCACGTTGTTTAGAATACATTTCCCCTAAAATTATACCTCCCCCTTTCCTACAAGATAATTTAATGCAAGCAACCTGGATGGGTATTAAGAAGAATTACAAAAAACAGCCATCATCTTTCAAAGATAAATGCTACGGTTTATTTTGTAATCTAAAATAAATACTCTTTTGAAAAGTTTAGTTCCCCAATTCATTAACGGCTGCAAAGAGGAAAATGGTGGGTTATACCTAAGTGAAAACAGTTACTTTTACTTCCATTGTAAGCCTAGTATCTTTTTTTTTTTCCTGAAATTTCATTAGCATCTACAAAGTGAAGAAACTTTAGTCTTGATATACACGCTTCATTTGGTTTAATTGAAATTTACATCGACACTTGTCATACCTTATAGTATATAATACTCGCCAAACAATGCCTAGTTTATCTCTGGGACTGATAAGAGCAATGGCTGGTGAACGAACATATATCAAGCGGTTTTCACTGCTGTCTAAAGTTTTTTTTGTCCCACAACTTTTATTGCAAAAAAATTATAAATATTTTACGTCTTGAAAACTAATTATTAATAACTTACTTTCACAAAGTAATTATTTATCTTGTGAAGTAGTATCTTGAGTGTCTTAATATGTAAACTAAAGGAAAAACTAATATAATTTTATAAATGAAATGGTTGAGAGCTAAGGGCCTAAAACCCTGACCACTTTACAACATGTAATTTCTAAAACTATGTTATTCGTACGGTAGCAATTTTTCAGAAACATCACTTAGATGGATTTTTTATATGTTTCATTGTTTGTCCTCTGTATATTTGTAGAAATAATTACAAAATAACTTAAACATTTTTTGGTAAGGTTAATTGGAAACATTTAAGACTACAAAATTAGTTTGTCAACATCTACCCTTCGTATACCCTGTAAAGTAGCAAGCTTGCACCGTTCCACTATGACGTAGCTTATAAGATAGGTTCATAGGGCTGTCAATTAAGGTAAGGTTCACAATGAGCAGTGCACCTTAAATAATATATACCAGCGAAAATATATTGTCGATTAGATTTTACGAGCAACACACAAACAATTTAATATATTCTTAAAATTGTACTTTGTGCTTTGCATAAAATGTATTGTTGATCACCTGCTTTGGTGGCCGAATGGTCTAAGGCGCTGATCTCACAGTGGATTATACTGCCGATGATGGGGAGATCAGAGTTCGAATCTGTCGGGTGTACGCAATTGTTTCCCAAAATTGTTTTCCACTATCCCTCCACGCAAATGTAGGTACATTTTATACAAGTTAACCTTCCTAATCCATAATTAATTAGCGTAATTAGTGCATATGCGTATTACATGAGCAGATAGTAAGACGCCGTGATAAAAAAATAAAAAAAAATTGTTAATGAAAATGGGTGGGTATACAAAACGTTTTATTTGTATTACAAAACTCTGAAAAGTTAAAAAAATTACTATCACGCTACTGGTTTTAGGGATTAGGAAAGTCATATTTAAATGAAGTTTACCCAAAATTGCATGGAAGGAGAGTGGAAAACGATTTTGAAAAAAACCCACAGTACATCTGACCGGGATTTGAACCTCTATCTCCCCGTCATCGGCAGTCTAGTCTACTGCGAGAGTAGCGCCCTATACCATTAAACCACCGAAGTGAGTCACTACACTGTTAATGTACCTAATAAATTGCACGTGCGTGTTATAAACCCGTTCATCAACTTTTTGACTGTGACACGACCCGCCGAGCAGAATTGTTGAACGATTTGCATAACCCAACATTGCCTGCGTGATTTGCTTCAGCTTACGCGTCTCTCAAAATATTTGCGTAAGCCGTACTAGTTATTTAATTTATTTTATACTTTTATTTTTCCAATTAGCATGCAGTCTGTATTAACAAACAATTTAAACTTAATGCTTTTGGGGCCGACATACATGTATATTTTAAAATGTTGGCTGTTTAATGCACACTTTCTAAACACAGGCTTGTATTACCACATTATTTACAAGCTTAGGACAACAGATGTAATAACAAAAACCTAACATTCGGACCAGAAATATTGTTGTCGACTTTTCACTATTGTATAAGTGATATCTCAAGTTGTTGTTTTTTTAAATTTAAAAATTCTTTTGAACTGAGTTTTTAATTTTATGTGCCTAGGACAGATAAATTTGATCATATAAATGTAATATTTTGCTGATAAATTCTGGTACGGATCTGATGTAATTAATCCAGCCTAAGCAACGATAAAACCTCTTATCAAAAGTTTGTTCAGGCATTGTGGAGTTGTTGACTTGAGAAAAGCCGCGAAGTTTTAAAAGATTTATCTGCAGAGAATTCAGTGAAGGTCGGAAATGAAGGAAAACCGCCCTTTATCCGACGCGTGGAAACATTGTGGCGTTCAGTGACGCGAATATGACCTGTCCGCCTCGTCTTGAAAAGCATCTTCCTCTACTTTGGGAATTTTATCTGCCCGCAGCCTTTACTTCTTCCACTTCTTCCCCACCCAATTTTTTTTTTCTTCTATCCGGCGAGGATTCGCCTTAAGTTTGTGAAACAGGGTGAAACAACCCTCCAGAAGACTTCAAGCCAACAAAATGTAATCTCTTGTTTACATTGAGACTTTAATTAAAATGCTCTTGGTCTTGATGAATTTTCACGGTTTTCTCAGTCAAGTTTGTAATGTTTTCTTTATGGTGTTTACAGTTTCATAATTTTAACTAGATTTTGTTTCTAAATATCAACATTTCAGAACCATACAATGGTATCTAATAAGAAGTTCTGGAGAGTTGAATTTTCTTTTCTTTTTCGAAACACTCAGCAGGGTTTTAGTTTTAATGTATGGCTACAAACAGGGGAAACATGTAAAAAAAATGCTTTGATATTTGGGAAAACAGTAAAATATCATAAAGTTTAATTGAAAATAAGTAAAAGTGATAGAATTTAAATTCTTGACTAATTATTTACCTGAACATCTAAACAAAACTGGGACATACATTTTTTCGATATTAACAAAGTGCGTAGTCTAGATTTGACAATCTTAACATTAGATGGCTGTACAGGGTTTGTTTTATAACACACACAAATGATACACAAAACATTAAGTACTAGAAAAATAACGTGTAAGAATATATGTTTGGTAGCTTAGAATATTTTTTTTGAATGTGATAAATGTAATAAAAGATTAAATTCACACTCACCAAAACAAACTGTAAAAATGTTAGTTAGGTATTTTTTAAGTGTTGTCTGTAAAACCTGGAAAAGTCATGGAATTTAATAATACGAATTTTGTAACTACCCCGTTTGAGCCTTAATGCAAGATTATCGATGAAAGTGAATGTGTTAAAAATATATTTTCTAAACTAGTGATATTTGCTTGGTGAGGGGATAAAAAAAAACACGAGTGGTCAACGTCGGTGCAGCAGGTAAGGTTTGAATCTTAGTTTCCTGGGCCAGTTATTACAAAATTATGCTGCTTGCTGCAATGATCTCTTTCACAAAAGCTGTAGCCTCAAATTTCAAATGGACCAACTGGTTTTTTTTAAAATTGGTAGACATGAACGTGGTATCTTTTCACACTGCCCCTCCCCTCCCCACATATCCCCGGGGGATGTGAAGCCCTCGGCAATAAAACGTGCAGACGAATGTCACGGTCTTGAATTGGTTTTCCACCTTGCTTGAATATTGTATAAGCTGAGTAACACGAGAGTCTCAAACTCAACTTGCATTATTTGCCATTCGGGATCCTTTTCTCTGTTCTTTTCCCCTCCCCTCTTCACCTTATTTATTTGTATCCATACCTTAAAAAGAAGACAAACACCGGGATCATTCTATAGACTTCGTTATTTCTAGTACTTCAAAACCACATTTGTTAAGATGCAACTAAACTGTGGTTAAAGAAGTCTCCAAAAAACTCAAACAAGTGCCCCTTTAAACGTAAACACGACCCTCTTGTAAGTAATATTGTTGTCTTGGTTGTTTTTTTTTGCAATTAATGTTTGATTATGAAACAATATAATGACATAGTCGTACCTTGTTTAGATAAATCCGTCATAATAAAATATAGTTCTTACATGTCACGTTGGTGACCTGGTGGTCTAGGGGTAAGGTGTCAGACTTATATGCTGGCGGCCGGGGTTCAATCCTCGGTCCCGGCAAATATTTATCTGATTACCAAACCCTTCCTTCACCTCTGACAAGACATCTTGTGAATGTGAGTAATGCCAGGCCTCCACCGTGGTTCGGATTCCACGTTAAACTGTAGATCTTCCATTTCATCTCACAATCACCCTACCATTACACATTAGCGTAAGTGCGTATAACCCGAACGGGTAGTAAGACGCGGTGCTAATAATAATACATGTCACGAAATTTGGAAGGCAGACTATATTCTACAGTAATTTTTCTAAAAGCCTGGATAATTTTGGTATAAAAGGGACCAAAAAATCACATTTTAGTGTTTTATTTTTTATTTTTATTACTAATTTGTGTAGCTTTGTGGGATATTACATTTCTCCCCTCCCCCTTTTTAAAATGATTACTTTCGGCTATGCCTGTTTCTAAGAAATTAACAACAAAAATAATTACTAAACCATTCTCTTAAACTACACACACATAATATACTGTGTATATTTAGACATGTTTCACTTTTATTCTCTGTGTTTTTATTTTTACTTTGTTTTTCCTTTCTACTGGGCTATGTCATCTCGCCTCTGATACTCTGAGCCTCCGTTCAGTAAACACCCTCCTCTCCATATTTCTCTCTCACCCTCTTTATCTCTCTCTACTTCTAGTTTTGTTTACAACCAAGTACAATACCAACCTCTTGTTCTATAAATCCTACTTTACTCGATTAGCGGGTGCACGCCGGATCACTCAATATTGCATGGGGACGGGGGCTTATCACGTACACAGCTCTGGAGAACAAATGAGAGGTTTGCGAGAATACTTGAGAGTGCATATCCGTTCGCTCTTATATGTAAAACACCCTCTCATACCTCAGTAGTGTTTGAAAATAAGGTAAAATCTCTGATACAGCCTTGCATTTATTGCTGCTAACAAATTGTTATTAATACGGTAAACAAGTTTTCATTTTAGAAACTTTAGTGTAAAGAAGGCAATTGTGTTTTTCAAAGTAAACAAAGATTAACCATTGTGTGTACATACATTTTTTAATTTACCCACGTTTTTACTATAATTATTATTATTATTAATAAAATCATCATCATCATGTATCCATTATTGACGACCTCGGTTCGGTGGTCTTGGGGTAAAGTGCTTGCCTCAGGACGCGATTTTTGTGGGTTCAAACCCAGCCAGGGTGACTGATTTTTCTTGCGCGATAAAATCCGCAGCACAACTTCCTTCGGAGGGGAAGAAAAGCCGTTGGTCCCATGTCGATTGTGGCATCATTAAGTATTGATCATATATAACTCTTTTTTTAGCGACGCGTCTTACTATCCGTTCGGGTTATACGCTTACGCACTAATTATGTTTATGGTTTTAGGGATGAGGAAGGCTATATTTACAGGAAGTGTACCCGGATTTGCAGGGAGAGAGAGTGGAAACCCATTTTGGATAAACCAGCCTCAGTACACCGGACTGAGATTCGAACCTTGATCTCCCCGTCATTGTCATTCTAGCCCATTGCTTGAGTGACGCCTTGGACCATGTGGCCACAGAAGTGTCACACCATAGTTTACATGTGCAACATCGTAAGTTATTCTACGGAGCGTTCAGGTAGGACTGTAGGGGAAGCGAGAAAATGTCACTGTTTTTGCAATTTTTTATATCAAAACTATTTTGGTCAAAATAAATAAAATATTTCTTCAGTATAAACATAGCGTTTAACTTTATTCCCGTGATGATATCAACAGTTGAATAGCTTTCATGAGCATAGAGGCATTAGATGATAAACTTTTTAAATGGAGAGAAAAAGTTGTCATTATATTAAGGACATCCTTGACAAACTGTTGAGTTCACCATGTGAAGAAAATCAGACAATGTTCCTAGTAGATGTATATTTTATTAATTTTGATCAAAAAATGCGTACATAAAAAAACTGAAAAAAAAACCACTGGTCTTTTCTCGCGTCGTGTCCGCTTCTAAGCCACCTTAATGCTTCGCAGGATAACCTAATCTATCCTTACACTTACTCGACCTTTTGTGACGAGGTCCTCATCGTGTTTGTATCCGATGCATTTACCCTTAAACTTTTCAGAGGGTGTAGATTTCATTAGAACAGTGTGTACATGTAGCCTTAACCCTATAAATCAAAACTTGAAGCTAAATTGGTTGAATTTTTGCTGGTTTATCACCTGTCAACTTATTATTAACGTCAATTAAGAACCTAACTCGTTTACTTGACACTTGTCGGCGGTGAAGCGTGTGTCTCATTCACTGTATACAATGATTTTAGCATGAATCCCGTTATGGAAGGCCTTATTTCGTACCAAAACCCTACTGTATATTATTATTTTACTAGGAAAAAAAGTCTTCCGAAAAGGTAGTAGGAAGTCCGTTCTGTAAGACCTTTTATCCTACCAAAATACCAGCATACCGTAGGATTTTAGTATGGAAAAGGGCCTTGAAGAATTCTAGCGACTTGCCTTATCTTTGGGTCACTGGCTGCTAAGTGGTTTGTATTAGGATGTGTGTGTGGACCTCTCACTGTATTTGCACATCTCTAATCAAGCCGAGAATGACGCCTTTTCCCAGTCGATAGCGCTTTCCTCTAAGGTTATAGAAAGGGTCTTTAGTTCGATTATCAGCTTAGTACAGGCATATATCGGTGGGAAAATTAGGAACTTCCCATTTCGTAGTGATAAGTTGACTACTAAGGGTTTGGGTGTTGTATCTGTTTTATAATTAAACTACAGTGTAAGTAGTGTGTTACCGATTCGTTGGTCGAATGATCTTAACCCGTCACTCTAGTGTTAAACTGTACTGCTGGTGATGTGGAGATCGGGCCTTGGATGTACTGAAGGCTTTTTTCCTAAACAATTATCCACTCTAAATTCATGTAAACACAGGTAAACTTCTATCTTTCTCTTCATATAAATACAGTATCTTAATTTGAACGTATGCGTATCCAACCCGAACGGGCAGGGAAACGTGGTGACAAAAAAAAAAATATATATATGTTTATATATTCATTTGTTTCAGAAAGTGAAAATTAAATACCTCTAATAAAAAACTACAAAGCCATTGTTTGATCAAATTTCTTGGAAAACGAGAAAATTGAACATGTTTCTAAAAATTCTGGAGCAAAAAATGGACGTTACATATTTTCTCTCAGAGTATAAGCTTCTTAGGGACGTTTCTAGCTGTAATTCTTCGTCGACTGGTCTTCCTCCCCTACCTCCTTCCAAAACCCCCTTTTTTTTCCTGAACTTGTTTTAACATAAATTATCACACTTGAACCTGATTCGCAATTTTTTTCTCTTATGCAGTGTTTCTTGTCCTTACCAAGTAATAGTATGAACGTCTTTACTCATTCCAAGATTATACTTCTTAGATTGTGTTGTAAGATATTGTTAATACAGTAAATTATTTCTTAAGTAAATCATTTTGTCTCCCTTCTAGAAACGTAGAACCCGTAACAAAACGTCAAAATATTAACTGTATTTCCCACATAAGTTAGATTCCGTAAACCTATTACTTCTAAAATATTTTTTGTGTAAATTATATAAAATATAAAAGCACTAAAAAGTGTATTATTTAGATTGGAAAGGTTTAGTACGGTCATCCTAGATTATATTTTTACACAAATTAAGATTTTCTGTTTAATTTCACATAGCAATTTTTATCCCATGGAAAAAAAAATAATATAATTTTGATCTATTTGTTTGAGGTATTTAACCCGCATTGCTAATTAAATGGGGGCTTATAACATCGTTGACACATGTCAATACATTTTGCTCCCTTTCCATATGTCTACACTAATTTTGTAGGGATAAAAAGGGTAGAATTTAAAGAAAATGTAGTCACAGTGAGCGGATGAAGTGGAAAATTATTTAGGGACCCATCTTATTACACCCTACCAATATTCGAACCCTGACCTCCCCGTCACTGGCATACCAGATGAGATGAGATTGAAACCTTTATCTCCATTGTTAAGAGTGTACAGCATTAAAAAAATGCGTTTACACGCGTACAGTAGTATAGTTATAAAAAAAACACCCAAATAACCTCCCCCGCCCCTTTTTTTTACAATGTTGAAGTTATCTAAATATTGTGTGCAGTCAAATTGGAATAGGAAGGGCCTTTTAGTATACTCAATTATATTTACTTTTGGTCAACATTAATAACATTTTGACCACCTCTTTGGTATAGTAGACAGAGTTCCTGAATACAGAGCCAGAGGTCTCTGGTTCGATCCCTGATGCTTCCAGATCTCGCTGTGATGGAGTGGGTTTGGGACGGGGTCACACTCGGCCTAGTGAGGACAGATAAGTAGCAGCTCCTGTTTATAAAACTGAAATTATCCGCAAACAGGTTCGTTCTGTTGACCACCCTTTATCCCTAAATTTTGGAACTATCTTCGCCAACATGGGGTGGCTTGCTTGGTCGGTATAGCTCGTTTGCTGGCTGACGCCATGGAGTGCCTTTTTTATTTAAAAATAACATTTTACTATTTAAATCGGTGGTCTTGGGGTAAAGTGCTTGCCATAGGACCCAATGTCTGGGGGTTCAAACCCAGCTGGGGTCGACGGATGTTTCTTGAGAAATAAAAATCAATAGCACAACGTCCTTCGAGGGGAATTAAAGCCGTTGGTCCCATGCCGATTGTGACATGTAAAATAACACTGAGAGGTATGTGAAAATACCATTCCCGGCCAAATTGGTACGCCCTTTTGCCCTCGTTCATAGAAATTCACGTGTGCTGATCTAATCAGTTGGTTTGAAAGTGCACGTTAAATACCTAAAATAAATTTAAAAAAATAACATTCAACATTTTATAGGTATTGATAGTATTTATCAAAAGTGACATAACGATCACTTAACTTGACTTATGAATACGCGAAAGTAGAGCCTTTTTTTTCTCTTAGTTCGGATGATAATTGGACTGTAGTGTGGGCCGCCCAGTATGTTCTCGTCGCATGCCAGCGCCCTCGTGTTGAGGCCTATGTTGTAGTTGTCACTGATGTGTGACGTCATCTCCATGTCTTGTCCTAGCGGCAACGCCCTTTAGCTCTCGTTACAGTTTCATCAGTCAATCCCTCGACCCGCAGCGACAAACGGGAGAGAAATAAACCCACACCACTGTAAATGCAACTTTTTTGTATGTTTGGTTTTGGCTATAGGCGGTGGTTTCACTCTCCGGCCATATTATTTTTTATTATAAAAAACAGAATATGCATATGCGGAATATGGCCGAAATTTTTTTAAATTCCCCATAAATAATATTTAAGGGTCTGCTGAAACGTCATTTTCTTTCCCTCGTATTCAATTTTGCAAGGAATATTACATGATTAAAGACTACTATTTATTTTTTTATACTAAATACTATAATTTTGTCTAATCGCACCGCGTTTTACTACACGTCCGAGTTATTCACATATTTACATTAATGGGCTAGGAATGAGAAATATTTAATTTAGAGGAAATTTACCTTCATTTGCTTTGAATAATATTGAAAAACCATTCAGTAAAAAAATCAGATCGGTACACTCTTCTGGAATCCCAAACCATTTAGGAAATAGATGCCTCTGTAACCTGCTTTGGTGGCCACATGGTTTAAGGTGTGACTCTTGTGTTAGACTAGACTGCCGATGACCGGGGTTATAATCCCGGTTTGGTGTACTGAGGGTGTATTTTTCTAAATTGTTTTCCACTCTCGCTTGACGCAAATGCGTGTACATTTCCTTTATATTAAACCTTCATCCTTACCTCACTAACGTAACTAGTGTATAGGCATATAACCTGAATAGGTAGTAAGAAATTGTGAAAAAAAAATCTTCTGTATTCAGTACACCTGACCTCTCCTTCACCGTCAAACCAGACTGGACGAGTCTGACTCCTTAGCTCATGTGTTTGTCAGTGCAGGGAATGACGTTGTTACTCAAGTGATCTTCTTTACACTCCTCTCATTATCATAAGATAAACAAAATGCTAAAATTCTTCATCTTAAAATTTTTAATTTAAATCATCATACCGTCCTATTTTATCTCCCCTCCACACACACTTTTTTTTTCCAACAAACACTTTAGTTTGCGAATCATCCGCTTCGGGGGTCGAATGATCTAAGACATGTCTCTCGTGATAGACCGGACTGCCAATTAATGGGAGAATAGGTTCGAATCCTGGTGATATGTACCGAGTATGGGTTTTATTAAATAGTTTCCGACTCTTCTTCCACTATAATGCGTATACATTTCTTATCAAATTATACCTTACTCATTCCTTTGTCGCTAGCGTAATTAATATGCATGTGTATAGCCAGAAATGTAAGTGAGACGCGGTAAAAAAAAAAATAACTATTGAGGGTGCCTCGAAGTCGAACCCTCCTCACCTCTAACCATCCTATTCCCATCTTTATCTCCTGAAACCTAATTATTCAAGCAAAGTGCTCTTCGGATGTCCTCTTCCCGTGTATTACAATCCAGAGATCTGCGGTGACATGTGGTGACATTGATAGTCTTGTGTGTTGTCCCCTCCCTCTTCCCTCGTGTGTGGGGGGTGTGGGGGTGGAGGGAGGCACTCTATTGCAGGTAGGGATCACGGATCAACGTTACTCCTGTCATCACTAATTCTCTTTTGACGTTGCTGTTTGTTATTAGCATAATGAAGGCCTTTTGACAGTTCATGTGTTGACATTACTTAGAGGCTACATGAAAAAATCTGCTTTAAATGTATTCTAGGCTACCTCTGGTTTAAATGTAATACTCTTTGAAGGTTTTACTGTTAGGCCTACTGCTAATATTAGTACAGTAAAAATATGTTCAAAAAAGTTTAAGAAAACGCAATTTTTTCTATTGCGTTTAATTAGAAATCTTATGAAACATTTTGAACAAAAGGGGTAAAGTTGCTATAGAAAATAAAAAAAATATTAACTTATTAAAATATGAATACATTAGCCTAAAAAATCAGATTTATATTATTACTTTCAGTTAGGTGGTAAATTAAGTGTCTGGGGTATGATGGCTGTAGGTTTAATCAAATTCCAATCCTAAAATTTGTAAAAAGTTAATAACTCTTTACCATATCATTACTGTTATTTTACAGACATTCAAAAATGACAGCTGCAGATCATTCGACTTTAATGAATACGTCAAAATAAAACTAGCAACGCTCTAACCGTCAGATAAGGCCTTTCCTATTAAAATTGGACTGTACCTAACTGGTTATTGTTTTGGACGTGAGAATAGGTTCTTGCCACACGATCCTTTCCTGGGTAATGTTTCGCCTCCGTCTCTTACGTACTTGATACGTTCGACGCGCACGTGGGCTTTCTTTTAAAAACCCACGTGGCCAATAAACCAGTACCCCACACGGGCAATGTTTTCGTACTTAGATTCACACAAGCGATTAGACCCGTTTCCCACGCTGGTAAGCTGCATCAAAACTACATCAAATTCCTGGCTTTAAACGCTAACCACGTGATCGTGGTGTGCTTAATCCCCCTGTATTTTTTTTAAAAAGAATGATAAATATAAATGCATTACTAAATATTCTGTAAATTGAAAAATGACACCCGGAAACGGGAATCTAACCCGGAACTTTCGTCTTAGTAAGCCAATTCTCTACCCACTGAGCTCTCCAGGAATCTTCCCATACTCGGGATCATTCTTCACTCATATTTTAAGGCAGAGTCTGTGATGAACGTGAGGAAATCGTCAGCTCCAATTATGTGTGATCAATTAAGATCACGCTTCATAAGATAACATAGCCACCTTCGACTTTGTCAATTTACAAAATATGATATTTAGATGCGCTTATAGAAGTATTATTAAATATAAAAGCTTTGCTATTTATTACATTACTTAAGTAATTAGTGTTCGATGTTTAATATTTGTATCTTATCAGGAAGCTTGAGAAAAACTATGGACAGACAAACCGACAACACATGGCTTTTATTTTATAATAATAGCAAATATCACTAAATAACCAGTTAAAGAGTCTACTACGAAAGATACTACATGCAATCACTCGGGCCATTGCGTTCGTTCTAGTACATGTAGCTAAGGTTAACAACAAAAATATAAATCTTTTCAGGAAATTGTTTGTGTAGGCCTATACATAAATTAAATTTAAATATTTGGAAACAAAACCTGTGTATATGTTGAATTATAAACACATCTTTAAAATATATTTAAATAAAATCATTTATCTTATTTTTTAAATTTTTTGTTTGTTTTGCGTTTTATCTTTTGCGTATCCGTTTTTAACTTAACATCGCTGAAAACTAGGAGCTGCGCAAGTACTAAGTTGTACAAATTTTCCTTGAAAGTTTATTATTATTATTATTATTATTATTATTATTATTATTAGCACCGCGTCTTACAACCCGTTCGGGTTATACGCACTTACGCTAATGTGTAATGGTAGGGTGATTGGGAGATGAAATGGAGGACCTACAGTTTAACGTGGAATCCGAACCACGGTGGAGACCTGGCATTCCCCACATTCACAAGATGTCTTGCCAGAGGTGAAGGAAGGGTTTGGTAATCAGATAAATATGTGCCGGGACCGATGATTGAACCCTGGCCGCCAGCACAGAAATCTGACACCTTACCCCTAGACCGCCAGGTCACCTTGAAGGTAATTGTTTTACTAATAGTAGCCATGTTAGTTGGTCGTCCGCACGGTAATAATTGACTTGTACTGAATTCACTATTGAATTATCTACGAAAACATCGTTGGAGTGTAGAGGTCATGATGAGTTAGTTGCCATTAAGAGGCGTCACGTAACGTAAGGCTGTAAGGAACACTTGCCTGCCTAGGCCAGCCCCAAGATACCTCTTCATTATTTATACAGTAGCCCCATGGCTTCTTTGGTGCTGACTGACAGCTCACAGCTGACAGCTGACAGTTAAAAGCTTTGAAAAGTTACCAGACCAAATTATGTATCCCTACGCCGAACCATATGAACTGCAAAAACATGTGTGTTTAGCAGCTGTCACTTCTGACGGTCAAAATCTAGATATATACCTAAATGTTGACTGTCAGAAGTCAGCTGTCAGTCAGCACCAAAGAAGCCACGGGGCTACTGTACATCCGAACCATGAATTATGTAAGTGCACGTTTTATACACATTTTAGTCCGACATTCGAGTTCGATTGGTAGCGTGTACCTTTAGCGAACTCATAGCCGAGAAATGTATGATTGATGAAATTGGGGATCACCTCTTCACATTGATGAATTGATGACCGGGAGACTTTTGTGTGTTGTATGTCAATTAAGTTATTTTGTAAGCCATTTACTAAAATAATCTGTCGGNGGGGGGGGGGAGTGTTGGGGTGTTTCCTATTAACTTTCCCAATTCCTAATCACTTAGTACTTAAGTGTTGAACCCGAACGGGTGGTAAGACGCTGTGCTTAATAAATAAGGGTTCCGATAGGGCATGTTAAATACCCCAAATAAATAATAATATTTAGCACCACGTCTTACTACCCGTTCGGGTTATACGCTCTAAGTACTAATTACTCTAGTGGATTAGGACTTGGGAAGGTTGAATTAGAGGAAGTGAACCCGCATTTGCGTGGAGGGAGAGTGGAAAACCATTTAGGGAAAAACCACCCCCAGTTCACCCGACCGAGATTCGAACCTCGATCTCCCCGTCCTCAGCAGTCGAGCTTCAACACGACAAGCGCGTTAACCAACTACGCCACTGAGGCGGGTAAATAAATAATAGTATCCGAAAATATCTGCAAGCATAAACTTTTTGTTTTTGTCAGCTGTTTTTTATGGTGTTGTGTGGATGTCGGCGACCGAGCAAGAGGCTCCGTTTGAACAGTGTCTAGCAGTGTGTCTGAGCAATGTGGGCTTGTGGGGCGCGCCAACATCAAATGCCTCATTCATTGCTTCGGACAGCTGCTAGCTTTAGTGGCATGACCTTCACCAGAGCTCTCCCCTCGGCTCTTTCATTCTTTGCACGCCAGATTATTCTCAGGGAATCACTTTTCTAATAATATTTGACTTTAGCTACATCTAACCCGCAACCGTGTGCACATGGAGCAAGGTGTTTGGCTTGTCTTTTCTGTTCTGCCGAGGACTGGTTTCGATTCACGGGCCGGTTATTTTTCCTAAAGGGTTTCCCCCACTCTTCCTTCATTCGTGCAAATTTGGGTATACTTAGGCGTACATTTGTTCTAAAATTTTACCTTTCTCATCCACATTCCAATAGTGTAAATAAACTTATAATGCGGACGGGTAGTAAGATCCATATCACAAAAAAGAAGTAAAATAGAAATAAGAATCTCTAATTTGGTTGGCCATAGTCAATTATATCCTTTTCCCTATAGGATAGTTTTGGACAGTTTATCATAGATGGTGTATTTTCTTCCAGGTGTATTTCCTTATAGAACATTATTAGTGTTACACTATTAAATAATGTGTTGGTCACGTTCTTTAATCGGAATAGAACATCAACAAGCACTGTTTGATAGTTCTAATAGTTTTTCATTCATGTAATAGTAAATAGCAAAATATTTATAATCTTTCATATCATTTGTTATTTTAAAATCTATGGAGAGAATTAACAATGTTAAATTTGAAGGTTTGTCAGACATGGTATCTTTTTATCATACTTTTTTTTTTTTTTTTG
>CABEEJ010001078.1:136462-146934 GCA_901482245.1 Timema douglasi | reverse complement strand
TTTTTTTTTTTTTTTTTGAAAAATATTCCAATAGTTTGTCATAAATTCTACAGCCTCATATGTTCTGTGCCATCACAACTACAACTCCTTACAGATATTATATATATGTATATTGACGTCACCGAGTAAGAGCGCGCAGTAAAGTGAATTGGAAGTGAGGGTTGTGCGTCCATAACTCGACCTTTGAGAAGCTCCTGCAGGTAGCGCAGCCCTTGAATTATTGAAGTTACTCGCCGTAACGTTGCCCACCTTCTTGTTCACTCTAGTCTACCGTGAATAAACTTGCTTGCATGTACCAGACTAAAAGAATGTAAGCCGACATTTCCGGGTGCGAGTGAAATACATTTTATGATTCCGATTTGATAGAATTCCTCTGAGAACAGAGCGTTCTCCGTGTTAAGAAATAATGTTTACCGTCAAACGAGAGAGTTAACGTAGACAAACTTATTAGTAACGCTGCTATAACGATTTAATTAGAAATATACGGGCTTCCGTGGCCACATGCTCTAAGGCGACACTCTCGTCTTAGATTAGACTGCCGATTACATGGAGATTGAGGTATGAATCCCGGTCGGGTGTACTAAGGTTTTTCCCCCCAAAATTGTTTTCCACTCTTCCTCCACGCAATGGCCGGGACACTTTATCTCATTTATACCTCCCTCATCCCTAACTCATTAGCATAATTAGTATAAATGCGTATAACCTGAACATGTAATAAGATTTGGTGCTAAAAGAATAAATAAAATTAGAAAGTTACTTCTTGGCCATGCTTAAAACAGAGGGACATATTAATTGGACCACAAGTTTGGGGGACTTTTTCACTCCCAGATGGCGCCTAGAATAATTTAATATGTCTCTTTGAGCTTGTCCTTCTTTTACATTTACACAAGTGTATTGTAAACTTAATATAAGAATCCGAGATCATGAATATTACTTGGAGGGAATACATCTGCAGTGTCGTAAAGAAAGAGAGGTTAATAAAATCATCTCCAGCGTACCCAGCTAAGATTCAAACTCTGACTGTCCTTTAAAGAACCATGAACATTGAATGTCTAACGCCTTAGACTAGTTGGACATTGCCTACTTAGATATACTATTTTTAATTTTATTGTTAATTAATTGTTTGTCTTACTACCTGTTCAGCCTTTACAAATATATAATATTTTACTCTATGGGGTAGAACTGACATTTCCTCTAAATCTCTACCTTCTTAATCCTTACTCTGCTAGTGTATAGTGTAATAATTAATATGCAAGTATAACCCGAACGTTTAGTAGATGCGGCATTAAAAAACAAAGGGATTGGGAACCCTTTTACCTAAATGCTACGCTGGCAACAACACTGTTGTATAAATATCGTGTAGTTCCGAGATTGACCGTATGAGTCTCTTTCCAGACAATGTCGTTATTAAAACAACGCATCTCAAGTGCCACATTGTCTCGAAATAGTTGTCCCCTGATGAATGCCGCTCGTGTAAAGTCGTCGACTCGCTCTCTCCGGAGAGGTTTGGGGCGGTTCCAAACACGTGGCGGGCAAGATGGGTGAGATAGCGTCACACGATCTACAACTATTGTCCTTCTTCTAACCGTGACTGCGAACACTTGCACGCACTAATTTTGGTTGGACCGCGACTTTAAAAACTTTTTTAGATAATATGGAAATAGATTTAAAGTGGCCAACATTGAGAGAAGCTAACAGGATGTTTCTAACTGCTATTCAAATTGACACCACCTTTCAGGAGCTACATTAACATGTGGCTTGACACATGACTAGCATTAAAGTAAATGTAGGGACTAATTTTATTACTAATTTATTGATAAAGTTTTTCTTATAGCTATCTATATTTTCGAGTATATCGTGAACAAGTTTCGTGGACTGCACTGGCGGTGCAATAAATTGATAGCCTTTAGTTCAGTTTTTATCTGATTTTTCCAATAATAAACTGCCCATCCTTTTCTAGATGAATTTCTCTGCATTCTCGTTTATCCCGCTTCTCATTCCGAGGACCTCAGAATTTTTTGTAGGAACATTTTTGTTTAGAATTTGGAAGAAAAGATATCGAAATATATGGCCTTTACATCTGGAAAATTCTGGCTTGATTTATGGCAGGAAAATTAATTTTATAGGTCGATGCATGCATGGAAAGCTAAACAAACGACTCATTGAAAAAATTAAATCAATAATGATTTACTAACTCCACCTCCCACCCCCTTCCCAAGCTCATACAGCTGTAAACGCAATGCACTCCGTGTGCCTTATTGTTTGATAACATGCAATCTAGAGTTTCCATTTAATTTCTGTTCCTGCTTGATATAACCCCTAAGAAATTGTGCACGGAAGCAAATGTTCAATCATAAAGGAAATATTATTGGAAACGGCGTGCCGTGACATAACGTAGCCTATATTAGCCTCCTTCCCTTTGAAAATTGCCTTGAAAACCGTATCGCGGGTTGAAAGTCTTGGCATGCACAAGGAGTGCTTCCGCCTTTTGTAAGTTCTCCACTTCTCAAAACTTGGGGAGTACGAGTTTACCGATACCCTCGTGCATGTGGTTTGCTTCACTTCCCATGACTTTGAAGTGGTTCAATTTTTATAACAGTCTTTAAATAGCATCTTTGAGAGGAAAAATTCGATATGAGGGAAATGCCTTCAAACCATGTATTTTTTTTCTATTCTTTTTATTATACTTTTGTAACTAGCTAGTTGTATCCAATCTTCAAAGTTTGAAAGGTCTTACAGAACTGCCAGTCGACTAACAGGGAAATCTTAGGGATATTTATGTTGCTGGGAAAAGTTAGGAAATTTCATAAAGTTTGCTGGAATTTTAAACTACATACGAGTCAAATTTGCCAACAATGATTGCCCGACGGTCACTGCAAATTAAGTGACCTTGCTGTTTTTATTGACTTATCGTATGTGAACCTAGATCCAGATAGAATATACTTTAAATCATTTTCTTTATAATAAAATATATCGTTCAGGGTTAGAAAAAACCCAGTCCACCTGGATTGTTCAGTAAAACCCCAGCTTTTATTGAGTTTTTATTGGGTATTAAAGTTTTTTTTAGGAAACGCGCAAACTTTGACTTCCATATACATGTTGTGTCCAAATTGATTATTTATCGTTGAAACCTCGGGTACATTTGTGCAAATATTTAAGTTTAAGTTAAAAAGTATATTAGTAAAAGCTTTAAATAATGTGACTAGTATGCTACACATACTATGATACTTCTCTCATATAATTATTTAAAAAAAACAAGGTTATACGTCATACTAAGTATGGATATTATTAAATGTTATTGGTTGATACATATCTTTGTTCTTAATTTCAAAATACAATTAGAAATAGATAAGAACCATATTTTTGAAAGAAATGGGTTTTATTATTATTTTTGAAAACTTTATTTTAAATTGATATTTTGAAGGTTGTAATTGTGATGATAGAATAAAATACCCTCTATTTGAAAGCATATTTATTAAGCTTTAAAATCCATTAAAAATGGTTAGCACTTCACTTGTCTAAACAATCATTTTTATAACATATTCGAGAAAAAGTTATTAGCTCATTTTTTGTAATAAATATTTCACAAAATAAACCTTCCTAAGTTTAAATACCATGTAAGAAAACTTAATCACAAGCAGTAAGAAATTAGAAATGTTTTGTATTTCGTGTACTAGTCCATAATGTAATAATCGCACATGATTACTTCTTTTGTTCATACGCCCTATGTGGGCTTTCACTGGAAATCATTTCACTACGAACTTTATTTAATTTCAATTTTTAATGTTTATAAAAATGGTTATTTACATTTTACATTAAAAAATAAGATGGTTAAAATATTACTTATAGTAGACAATATGAAATAGTTGGTACTTTTTTAAAATTGAAATGTGGTAAGTTTGGTTAAATATTTATTTCAATGTTGGGCAACATTGATTTTATACAGGTCAACCATCATTATTCTATTACTAAATAGTAAATAATGCTAGATTTGAAGTTGAACGTATTAATATAAGTTTTCAATATCTCAAGTCCAAAACAAGTTTATAAATGGATCATGTACAAATATAGTAAAAATAATTATTTAGTGATCTAGTTAGATATTTTTATTCTCATTGTCTTGTCATTTTAATTTAACCTCAATCTAGGATAATTCAAAACGGACAAAAATATTGAGTTATTTAACCGGGTTAAAGTAGCTTTACAGCTCTTTTACGTCATTTATTTGAAATTTGTTATTAGTTTTAACCATTTGTTAAGATACCGAATGATTTATACGTTAAACTACCGATATCATATAAATTAACTAGCCTATACTTACCTTTGAGTTTTAAATTGATTTGTACGTACGAACGTCAATAGAGAACACGCGGTGATAATAATAATAATTATTATTATTATTTATTACTATTACTATTATTATTGTAAACACAATCAAGGCTTACGCGTATTATTAAATCTTATTTTATTTTTTATATCAACATTTGTGGTATATTTTACTGTTTTTACTTCAATTAAACTTGTAAAATTAATTTTGAAAAATGTAATTATAGAAATAAAAGTATAACTTACATTTTGTAAAAAAAAAAAACTTTTAGAAGTGTGTATTTTCATTAGGTTGTTGTGAGCGACACATTTTTCAAGCTTATAAAAGAACCACTTAAACTCTTGGAAGAGACAAAATTGAATGTTTTGGTACTAACTTGTCAGATATTGGAAATTACTATGACGTTGGACATCCAAATTATCGCATTGATAATTTGGAAGTTTCATATTCACGTAAGTAAGCTTTATCAAGCAGAAATTAAAGTCACTTAATTTCCAATCTTGGCACCTATACATTTCAACTTTATAATCTTACTAATAAAAGATTCTATAGCATGAAATTTAAACTTAATACATATTTATCTACCTTATTTGATAAGTTTCTCCACACAATTCATATTTTGAATTAAATATTTTAGTGATTATTTTACAAGCCTGGCAATACCCGCTAGTGTCTCGACCTGCTTTACTGAGTTGGTTTTCTCTAAATACTTTTCCACTCCCCTCGTCCCCCGCCCTCCCCCCACGCAAATTCCCGCATATTTATCTGATTCTACCTTCTTAATCCCGGATGGTTATTAAAGACTACGCACAAAATATATATATCTATATATATATCTATATCTATATCTATATATCTATTTCCTGTTAGAGTTCCAGTTATCGCATAATTTTGAAAAGAAGGGGGGTGAGATTTTTTTTTTTTACCATCAGTTGACTCAATTTATCATTAGGCTATATATATAATCCAGATAGAAAATATCCTTCTCTATTTATTTTTCAAGCATTTTGATTTAATTATTTTTTGCGTATTCTTTTCACCTCTTATCTTGATACTTTATCAAAATAACATTTTAGGTATCTTTCTTCAGGATGTAAGACTCGACCCATTTCATGACTGGTGTTTGGGTTGATAAGTGAAAGGATGGGAGGGGGGGGGAGGAGTTGTCATCCTTTTATACAGTCGCTACGACGTCTTGTGGTATAGTGTACAAGATCTGTAACAGTTTCCAGTGATTGATGTTGCGAAGGAGGCTGATACTGTTGACTAGTTTGAACTGCTAACCGCGAGACTGACAGTTATGTATAGGGCCGCTAGGCGGCGACACGTGCCTGAAGGCTCTCCCCTTCCCGGCCACAGTGGCTCAAGTACCGCGAGCTCTGTATCGCTCAGGGCCATATCTTATAAATTATAATCTATATTCGGAGATCATCCAATCCCCCATTCAACCTGAACTGGCTGTCATTTCGTATACTGGCAGATTGGTTGCTTACGAAACTAGACTCTTATATTATAGGTACGGCCTTTAGATTCCTTGCTGATCAAACTACTTTAACATTTATCAAGGGAAAGGAAGTTGTAAATGTTCACACGAATATAGTAAATCAGACTCTCAAACATCACAAGTTTCACCAATCTCAAAAATATATATCTGAAATTAAGACTCGCACTAGTGGGCACGTAGACAAACACGTCAATCTGATCTTATCTCACTATCCCGGCAACGAGGAGGTCTCTGGACTCGTATCCCGCCCAGGCGTACTTAATTTTTTTTCCTAACTGGTTCATAATTCTCCCTCAGCGCAAATGCAGGTAGCTTTCTTTTAAATTATACCATTCTCGTCTCTACCGCATTAATATACATCTCCGGATTATACGGATGTCTTTTGAGTTCATCCTAGTACGTTATATAGCCTGAAACAATACTAGTCACCGGAAATCAAGTTTATTTCGAATTTTATGCCTTTGACCGCGAAATCACAGGTGCGAATTACAGGACTAGATCAGTCGTCAACCCCCACATTGACCCTTCCCCCCTGCATCGGTTTTACTACCTGCTAAGGTGATACTCATATATGATATCGCTAATGTGGTAGGGATGAGGAAGGAATTATTTTAGGGATAATCTACCGCGTTTGCATAGAAATAAAATGGGAAACCGTTTAGGAAGAACCACCTTCAGTAAACCAGTACGGGATTCGAACCCCAATATCCCCGTCATCAGTATGCCAATCTAACACAGGAGTGACGTCCTAGACCGTTCGGCCACTTAACTGGGTATTAACTATTCATCTCCGCATCAGTAGTTGAATAGTCTTACGCGTCACACTCTTGTTGGAATGGATTGCTGGTGATGTGGATATCGAGGTTTTTATCCCGACCGATGGTATTGAGGGTTTTTCTTTCCTTAACTGGCTCCCCGCTCTCGCTTCACGCATATGCGGGTACATTTCCTCTAAAATTCCACCGTCTTCATGTCTATTCCAATGTCGTAATTAATGTGCGCGTATGACCCGAACTGCTACTAAGACTCAGTTAAAACAATATATCCAATTGCAGTTTTGTGGGTTAAAAATTAGGTAAGATAGTCATTCTCGGTAATTTAGTTGGATATAAACTTGGTGTCAGGAGTTGGGCGGTTGTTCTGCACAGGTGAGATTGGTCGGGACACATAGTAACTTTACAAAAGGTTTGTAGGAAGGAAGGGGTCTTTCCTTGTGTTAACAGCTCGAGACAAGTTTTGTAATTAAAGGTCTTTAGGGCTCTCCTTTTGACAGTTACCTTTGGTCCATCTCTTTTTCCGGCAGCTGCTCTTAATGGTCAAGTCAACACGTGCTCTGGCTTTGGAACCGTCTGCCTCGAAAGGATCCAGTTTGGATCCCTGCTAAAGATGTTTAGAGACCATGCTGGTAATGCAGCTCGAACGAGGCATCGCATAGTAGTGAGATTTTCTATATTATTAACTAGAAAATTATGGTATTAATTTAAGTGAAATTATTTAACTATTTAAATAAAATATTCATAGTGTCACTGCCCCCTTCGTGGGCCTAATCCGTCAGGATGTGTTGCGGCCGAGGATAAGGTTGGTGACTTGATATACGACCGTATGGGCTCGAAATTGATGTACGGCTTTGGTTTATCAGGTTTTATTGTACTACTTTGCACTACTACAAAATGTAATGTTTTTAAGAAATTACTAAAATGATATAAAAAGGATTTGGAAAGACTTGCTCAGAAGATAGCGACGTAGTAAGGAACATTTAACCAATGGCCTGACTGACACTCAATGTAGTCCTACACGGTTATGAACCCCAGTACCATGGGCACTGCGGTAGCCTCCCCAGCACACGTACTCGACGATCCGGTGCTCTATCCCACGTAGCTCCCATAATGGGCAGAGTGACCCCCAGAGAATTTGTGGTGAATTGTCAGCCCTGTTAGCTCGAAAAATAGTACTATTTATACTACAACTTGGCCTGATCGCCAAAAGGAATGCTGACAAGACATTCTGGCCGTCAGTACTTGTGTTCTATTGTTTACTCGTTCATCAAAACAGGTTGCTATAGTCGTTCCATCTCTTGCAATTCACAACATTACAATGTTGGAATAAACAATCACTCCAATTTAGAGCATTTCGATTACAATAGATTGAAAAAATGATGTCTGAGCATGGTCACCGAACCAGGGACCTATGTCTTAGCCCGCCCGTAACCAGATGTCATTTTTATAATTTACGAATATGATACTTGTTACGGCTTTATCCGTACCCTAAATATATTTTCCATCTTCCAAGCTTCACTAGTTTTGTACAAGCACTAGACTGCCGATGACTGAGATCGGGGTTCGATCCCGTTTGGGTTTACTGAGGGTGGTTTGTCCTAAATGATTTCTTTCTCTCTCTCCCTTCCAGGCAAATGCGGATATACTTACTCTAAATTCAACCTTCTGAGTCCCTAGCTCATTAGCGTAATTATTACATAAGCGTATATGCCGAATAGGTAGCAAATTATGGTGCTAAAAAAATGTACAAGCGTTTGCTTTTTTTTCATGTTTAAATAAAACACAAACTTATAAAATATGGTAAATCGAATAGAAGATGGCGTCCTGAAGACAGGAATTGAACCAGGTTGTCATTTTAATTTTATCTTATCCAGCTATCAGGATTGGTCCTCTGGACAATCATCTAGTATCAGTTTGTCATATACATGAATTATATACATATTTCGATTCTAAAACACTTAAACTAATGTGTCATTCAAAGGAAATGTAGCCTCATTTGCATGGAGGGAAATTGGAAAACCATTTAGGGATGAAAACTCTGTACATCCGACCGGGATCTGAACTAAGATCTACCTGTCATCGGAATTCTAGTTTCGAGAGTGACGTGACCATTAAAGCAGGTTAATCAGAAGTTTTAAAATACTGTTTAGAATCTGTTCTGAAATGATTATTATATGATCGATTAAATAGTCAAGCTATCATATTTGAATTAAGTTTATAGCAGAATCTAAATATATTTTTTAAATTTAAAAATAACCCATGGACATGGGAATTGAACCCGGGACCTTTTACCTTATACACCCGCGTCCAAGAGTTATTTTAAATGTAAAGAATATAATTATAATATGTCTAAATAACCCATTTAGAGAAATAGTTTAAATGTTTTCGTTATACATTGAAGTTTAATTCATCCTTCGAAAGGTTTCTAAGATGCGAAGGTTTTTGTGGGTGTCGAAGTCGAAGCTAAGTAGACATGAGTCTCGACTTTGACATTTAAAAGTTTCGCCCACCCATATTGTAAACTAAAAATATGTTTCAGGCCTCAACGTCTAAACATAAGTTCTATATCATAATTACACATAAGCCTTATTTCATGCTCATGTATGTGCGTTCTAATTTTTACCCGTTTATTGCGAGGGATATTGTATTTATACTTATTATATTTTACAAACAAATTTGATTAAACTCTTCAAAATGATGGAAATTCATCTCGATAGGTCTTTCAGTAAAGAAACAAGCGGAAAACCCCATCTCGCCTCCATTCACCTCCACCCCTGGCCATATCAAACCACCTCTTTCTATTATCGTTTCCCTGGAAACCGAGTATTTTTAAAGTATCAAACTTTTTTTTTAAGTCTTCGTTGAACACTTCTTCCTATCTTCAATCTTACGTTTGGTTGGCAGTTGGCACCCATTCTTATCTAATATGTTATTATCTTCATTTCTTTGTAACTCCTTGTAGGCCCTATCAAGATCCGTCATAACCTGCTTTACATATCCCAATCTCACTCGTCCGTTCTCCCAGTTTCTTTCTTCCAACTTTTCCTTCCAAGATGTTGACCAAAAGCTTATTGTTTCTAAATATATTATGTCCAATCCATTTTCTTCTTCCCACGTTAATAAAGTTCCATATTTCTTTATATTAATTCGCTCGGCTGAAAACCTTTTCATTTGTGATCCTGTATGTTCTTTAATTAATAATAATAATAATAATAATAATAATACAGTCAATGCTTGTAAGAAGGACCTTATCTGTAAAATTTACTGAATCTATTGTCATACATTCGTACGTCAAACCACGTAATCTACAGCTATCACTTTTGATATTAGAAATGTCTATAAGATACCGTCAATAATATGGTAAAATGTTGTCATTTTGGCCTTGAAAAAATGTTTGTATTTTCTAAAAGGACCTTCCTATGTAAATTGAAATGAAGGTATAAAAATGTTGTTAAAAATTGTACGCACTGGTACAAAACTTAAGACTTACAATCTATGACTTGTGATCATCCTTCAGTTAGTTTCACAGTTCTAGGGAAGTTTCCCGCCCGCCGCCGCCACGACCACCCCCGAAACTTTCTCATCTCAGTGTGTACCCTGATTTTGTTAGGAATATTGTTCTCTGAGGCCCTATTCCATATGGGAATCCTACTATATGGTAGTATTTTGGTAGTAAATAAAGTCTTGCCTAACATGCCTCTTATCAAAATGTAGTCGGGAACAATGGTTGTCATGGTCCTAGGCGTGTGAGACTATCAGGAAGCGTGTCTCTGACATCCCCGCTCTTCTAGTGACCACCCGCCTGCCGCGCTGCACAATACTGTCACTGGCAGTACCACTTGGCCGAACATTGAGACCGGGGGGG
>CABEEJ010001078.1:112770-136432 GCA_901482245.1 Timema douglasi | reverse complement strand
GCAGTGTTTTTACCAGATGTACCCGAGTTTTGTCAGCGTCGACATAGTGGTCCTTGTTACTTCCCCCTCCTGGAGTTTATTGTGTTGGCGCCTTTTTTTACTCTCTCTCGACTCCTCGAAGAGAGAATTATTTTGATCGCCAACAAAATCTAAATAGAGATTTTAATAAATGTCGACGTCCTATCCATGAAACAGAAAAAGTGGTTTTCGCGATGACGTCTGCCTGTATCTCGGCCTAGAGCCGAAACCATTTTACCTATCGGGATGTAGGTACTTATCTGGGGTTTTCACCCCCCACACTCCCCCCCAACTCGGATAGAGTTCGGAATTAAATATACAAACCCAAAATTTAGGGTAGTTTACTGAAAATCAAAAAGAGAAAACATTGATTTTCTCGAAACCTGCTTTAACTATTTTGATTAAATTTAGTGTTTAGGCACTTTTTAACATACCAAACAAAATGCCGTTTCTAATTTTCCCATCAAAATGACTTTGAGAATATTTTATATATAAAGGCAAACATTTCTAATTCTATTCTTATCTCCATAACTATTTCAGATACGAAATAACTTATCATTATAAATTTGTAATAATTTACTATTATAAATAACAAACTTTTATTTATAATATATTTTTTTATGACCAATAGTTTCTGAGCTTTTCTTGGGGATAAATTTTTTATGGAGGTTTTTGATATATGAAATTGATCATTATGTTCTTTGTTGGACAAAGGTGTTTCTGTAACATTGTGTATTATTTCATTTATGCTCTTTGGATGAGTGTCCGCAACAATCTATAATATTTCTTTTCACAAATCTTTTTTTTGTGAACGTCTTTATTTTAAGATAAAGGATGTGCGATGCATAATAACATTCATACGATGTATCTTCACACCCAGCATCCAGTAGGGTTAATAAATTCCTGTGGAACATAATTTATGTAAGTGGAGAGGAGGAATTAAAAACAAGAGTTTTTTTGGGGGGGTGGGGGGGAGGGGTCTGAACCCGCAAACCAAAGAGGAATTCGGGAATTTCCCCTAAAAAAGTTGAAAATTGGGTGCTACCAGAAAATATTATTGAAGTGGTGATTCCAAAGTCAATCTCGTCATGTGTTTTGTCTTGCATGCTCTAAGTATTTAAATGTAGACTATTTCATTCAATCGGTGCTCACTCTATCTACTCGGATCTTGTTCCAAATATCTGGCTGGCACTGATGTCTACTTAATGGACCACAATAGAACTGCGACCCATTCCCTATTTGCTCGGCATCACCCTCAAGAGGAGACATCCATCCATTACAACCGCCACTTGACATCCCGTCACCCCTGCTTGTACCCGCTACAAATTGTTTTTAATACCTCGTGTTTCCCCTCCCTCTTTTCCCTTCTCTTGAGACGACTTATATCCACGCAGGAGTAATCTTAGCAGGATGAGACTCAATAATTCCTGTGGCTTAACTCTTCTCTCTTCTTCCCCCACTTCTAGACAATTCTCCCAACTATTTCTGCAAGTCTTGTAATAATCCTTGTTTTCAGAGTAGATGTGGCTTAACAACTCTTTGCTAATAAGCTAATTCAGTTTAATAGAAAGGTTAATGAGATGATTTTGAACCCTCTTCAGATAAACTTTGACAATTTTAAAGTGTAATTTGGTAGAGCTCTATACAACTTGTCACCCACTTGTTTGGATCCGAACATTCCAGTTGAGTTTTAATTTAAGTTTTGGGGGGATAAATTTTAGCGTGAGGTTTTTTAAAGAAACCAATTATACCAACACACCATATACAAACTAACAATTCTAAAGAATACACAACACCCAGTCCCCCGTGCATTAATTTCGTCAAAGTGTAAATTAATGTCCAAATTTCACAAATGAAACATTTTTCGTCTTTGTCGGGAATAAAACCTCTAGTGGTGACCTGGTGGTCTAGGGGTAAGGTGTCAGACTTCTATGCTGGCGGCCGGGGTTCAATCTTCGGTCCCGGCATAGATTTATCTGATTACCAAACTCTTCCTTCACCTCTGACAAGACATCTTGTGAATGTGGGGAATGCCAGGCCTCCACCGTGGTTCGGATTCCACGTTAAACTGTAGGTCCTTCATTTCATCTCACAATCACCCTACCATTACACATTAGCGTAAGTGCGCATAACCCGAATGGGTAGTAAGACGCGGTGCTAATAATAATAATAAAACCTGTAACTCTTGAGTAAGTAGTGAGAAGTTCTGCAGATTAAGCTAAGTCCTCAGATTTGAAATTGTTATTTAATGACTCCTGATTGAATAGATATAAACTTAATCAATACGACTAAGATACTGTGGCTCATTTAATCACATTTTTCATGACATTCACTAGATGAAGTGGTCCGATTCTGGCCAGACCCGTGGCTGATAGGTCTAATCCGTCATTTGGTCACGGAACAATATTTGGTGAACGTTTAGCTAGTAAAATTAAGTTGAAAGTTAGAAATAACGATTAAATAAGCTATTGAGTACATCTGGTTGCCAGCTGAAATAGAATTGGCGGAATTATAGGTGTGGTAGCATGCTTTACTCTGGCCTGGAAGGTTTCTTTTCACAATAGCTGACATTGCACAGAATGAGGATATTTCTCTACGTTTGGTTTTTGCATCGCTTCTAAATCATGAACGGTTGTGCATTTATTAAATCTTCCCTTTCATTATTGTCTTCTAGAGTATATATCTCAAGCTGCTGATAACCAATATTGTTATTTCTGGGTAGTCATGTATCAGTGGTCTAATTGTCAGAGTTCCTGACTACATTTTCAGAGGTCCCGGATTCGATCCCCGGCGCTTCCAAAATGTATCTTTGTAACAGTGTCTGTAACGGGGTCAAACTCAGGCTCGTGCTTTTCTCTAGTATTAACTATGAATTTTTTAGCATTAACTAATCATTTAAAAAAATGTTACTGTTTTAACTTATAATTTGAAATTTCATAGGCTTGGGACAAAAGTTTTTTGCAAAATGAAATGCCCGCCTGAATCTGCCCGTGCCCGAGTGTAATTTCGTAATGCCCACCCGATACAAATTTGCTGCCCGACCACCCCTACATGACACTCTCCATCCGCAAAGGTTGGAACTATAATCGTTAATGGTGGCGGCCGCTCGGTCGGCATAGCTCGCTTGCGGGCTCACACTATAGCTGTTTAGTGATCATAGTGTATACTAATTCCCTCTAAAGTGTGGCTTCATATACTTCAATATATCATAATTAAGTTATTGTACTTTGACGAGAAACTTGGTAATTACTTTTGCATGCCAACCGATGCGATATAATTTCCCTTTATAGAATCTCGTTATTATGTCAATGTGTTGTATACAAACTTTTTTTTTCTTCTGGATGAAAAGTGGTTGCTTCGAAACCCACGACGTCAGAATTGAAGCGGCGGCAATTAATCATTGCACGCTTCCTCGATGAGTTGCGGTACTCCCATTACCAACATAAACCAACTTTGTCAAACTGATGTGTTCGGTGTTGGTACACCTGCCCGTTGCGCTTGTGGCGAGTGGTAGGCACGTGGGTTGATCGAAGTCCTTCCTTCCATTCGACTACAAAATTTGATGGTCAATTTTAACAACTTACACCATAAAACATCAAGATATTCAAACTAATATGAGTAAATAAAAGTGAGCCACGGTAGCGTCTTATAAAATATACCAACCAAGTTTCTTAACTGAGCCTGTGCCCGACTACCTCTTAGGATTTAGTTAGGTCCACTAATCCTCCCAAAAAGCGCCGTTGGACTTCAAAAAAGGTTGGTTTATCCAACTGTTATTATATATGATACAAAAGCAAATGGATGCCATTTTAAATAATAACATTAACCTAGTAAAGGTACTTATATGCAAATAAGTTGTGATGAAGATTTAGTCTTAATGTGGTATTTAAAAACAACGTTTATCATTATTTTACCATCAATTATATGTAGCTAACCTAGTGTGGATATTAGGGTGGTTTTATCTCATAGGGTAAAAAAAAATGTCAGAACTTTTTGGGGGGCACCCCCCTAAAATGTTTCTTTCTATCAGATTTTAGGATTGCCAAAGTTTGAGCACGATTGAAAGATGTTAACACGTGCCACTGGGGCCTCAAAGTTTTGAAAATCTCGATTTTTTGGCAGTTTGGCGACTTTGCCGATCCATATCTCTAGAACGGTTTAATATATTTGCCCTTGTCATACATCAAATTGAAGGCGATACTGTTTATAATATTTTATATGCAATAAAAAATACGTAAGTAGTACTGAATTCGAGATAATGAAGCCGATGTCCTTAAAAACGTGACTAGGTACCCCTTAGAGCGAAGATGGAACCTATTGTGAAAAAACCCATTTTCCTTCCTATATTATCAATTTTTGGAATGAAAACAATTATGTATTTAAAAAATCAAGTATAATAAATGTCTTTTTCATTTTATTCTTATTTAAATTTATTCAAGGGACTGACATAATGTGGTTTTGGAGCTATCTGGATACAGCTGACGGCATCTGCTGACTACTTGGAGAACGTATTGTTTTTGTTGCTCGTCCTTTGTAAGTAATTGGTTGTAATCTGTGATGAGCTTGACTCCTCGCTCTGCCATGTCATTCACAACTTTCAAGTTGTTTACCATCCTTTGCCCCTCCTGGTAGTTGATGTTCTGCGGCCAAGTTGCAGGATCTTTTTCCAGAAATTCGGTGTTAATGTTTACTCTCTTGAACAAAAGGTAAGTCTCACTTGTAATTAGGGCTGGGAGACCTTTTTCTAGGAATTTCGGCAGTTGTTCTTTTTTTAGTTTGGGTCGCATATTTCTGGAGCACTTCTCATTTTCTTCTGCTTGATTTGTTAAGATGTTTGTCGCCATTTGGCTCTTTACGGTGTTTTGCACTGTCGGGTCAAACAATGCCAGGGCAACAAGTTCAGGACTAAGATACCACAGGTGATTTATCATTTTGTTAATTCCTTTTTCTGATATTTTTTTGTCAATGCTTTCGTATTTCAATAGATTTTCAATTAGTTCTAGGTCTTGTTTTGGTGCTAAACACGCTCTGGGGGCGTTAAACCAGGCTTTACAGTAGACTCGAACTATGAAAACACAAAGTGCTTCTAGGGCCTCTTGTTCTTGGGAAGTCAGCTTAAACTGGTCACGGAAGAGTTGTATTTTCAGACAGTAAATAGCTTTTGCCATCCACCGGGCATGGTGTACTGGACCTGGAGACCTGAAGCGCACATCTTTTCCGTCAAGATGGCCAAGATATATCAATGCCAACTGTAACAGCTCTTTGTAGTCGTCTCTTGGCTGGCATTCCATTAGTTTTCTTTGCAGTTCTTCTTTGATATTCTCTACTTCTTTTTCGGGCAGTAGTTTCAAAACATTCTCGCCTACATCGAACTTGGATTTATCAATCGCCGACCATTCTTTTTGAAATCTCTTGAATATGTCTGGTTGAGGTCCCGATGTGCTTCCAAACTTGCAGTCAAAGACAGCTTTCAACAAGACTTCTAAAACGTGGTGTCGGCACGCTAGGTACAGGAGCTCTCGATCTAACATCTGCTCCAGGAGATTGCACGCTCCATTGAGTCTCCCAGTATTTGATGCTGTTGTATCGAAGCACATAGCCACGACCGAGCTGGCGAGACCCCATTCCTCTAGACATTCGTACACTGCTAGGGCTTGTTCCGCCCCTGAGCTACTGTCAGTTTCAGGAACGCCCAGGAGTTGTTCTTTAGTCCCATGTGATACCAGAACAGCAACCCGTTCTTTCTGCTCTGTTTTGAGGATACCTGGTAGTAGTTTTCCATCCCAGTGCACGCAAACAGCCTCGTTTTGGGGTATCTTAAGTCTGTCTTTAATTTGTTCCGTGTATTTTTCACGGTTTATTCTCCGCTGTTCACGGATAACGCTTCTGGAGATCTTATATTCTTTGGGATCCTCTCCTAGAGCTTCTACTGTAGCCAAAATGATACGAGTAGCGTTCCTATCGGACACCTTACAGCGGTCCAGCAACAATGACAATTTAATGGTTAGGACCTCTTTGAAGCCACGCTTGATTCTCTTGGGGGCAGATGGTCCTTCAGATTCTACGTTCATCTCGAGCTCTTCATACGGCGTTTCACGTCCTTCTGACTCTTCTGTTGTCTCGTCGTCCGTGAGCTCCACCGTCTCTGTGAACAATGAGATGAGACAATAAGTATAAAGTTAATATTTATTGATGGAAATTTCAGCTAGTAGCAGTAAAGTTTCGCTACAAGGAAAATATTTTTTTTTAATGCTTACCCAAATTTCCCGCTTCAAGTTGTTTGTCCAAGACCTTCCGTTGTTTCTGTAGTAGTCTTTCTTCAGCTTTAGCCAACTTCAGGTCAACTCCGAGCATGGAGCCTGGTCTTCCTTTCTGTCTTTGTTTCAACAGAAACCCCTTGTCTTCTTCTGAAGTCATCATCGTCAGGGCATCTTGGTGGGCAATATCAAAGAGATCATCCAACTTTAGGGTAAACTCTTTTACAGCATTTCTTGCACTTTCCGTTTTTCTATCCTTGTACTTTTGCATTTTTCTCCAATCATCGTACAGTTTTTCCAGCTTTACTATGACATTTTTCTTTTGTTTTGTAGGAATTCGAGCTTTTGTCCAAAAAACGGAAACCTCGTCAACAGTAGTTGTGGCAGAGTCTCTCACATTTAACTTCACAGTACGCAAATTGTAGAACATAGTAGCTAGAACTTGTCGATTGGAGGGCAGCTTACATCCAGTTATCTGATGAGCTGGATAGTCAATTAGAAAAATTTTGTCTCTACCTCTACTTCTCATGCCAGATGTAGAAGCCATCACTTTTACGAGAAATAAAAATGTTCACTAGAAGAAAGAATAAATGACACAAAATGACACTAACTAAAACAAAGAGTACGTGTTAGTAGGTACCGACCTAATTAAAATAAAAATGTCTTTTGTAGTTAATATTTAGTGGTTTTTTTTAAACTCGATCACACGAACGTAGAACAAAATACGACTTTCACTGTTCAGCGAATACTTTTCAACTGACCAAGAAACAAAATCATAGAAGCAAGAACCACCTAGCTATCCTTTTCTTTTTTTAATAACAGACTTTGAACCCCTGGACTTCTACTTAAAATATAACAATAGGTAGTAGGGTAACCCAATACATTTTTAAACTTGTTTGGTTTTACCTGCTTGGGGTCGCAAGTGATACAGTATGAGGAAAAAGTAGATACATACCTGACATAAAAAAAAACATTGTTGTGGGTCTAAAATTAACGGTATACCATTGCAAACATATTTAAATTAAATGGGATTCCAAAGTACAAGTATTTTTCCATAATAAGCAATAATAATACAGATAACGCATCTTCGCTCTCAGGGGTACCTAGTCACGTTTTTAGGGACATTGGTTCTATTTTTTCGGTTTCAGTACTAGTTGCGTATTTATTGTGTAGAATATAAAATGTTAAAAACAGTATGGCCTTTAATTTGATGTATGACACGGGCAAATAGCTTTAGCCGTTCCAGAGATATGGGTCGCCGAAGTCGCCAAACTGCCAAAAAATCGAGATTTTCAAAACTTTGAGGCCCCAGTGGCACGGGTTAACATCTTCCAATTGTGCTCAAACTTTGGCAATCTTAAAATCTAACAAAATGAAACATTTTAGGGGGGTGCCCCCCAAAAAAATCCGACATCGATTTTTTAAAACCACCCTAGTGGATATGTTATTATATGGCGCTCAGTTATGATTAAAAGGTATACCCTGATTTTTTTTGGAAGAACAGTTTAGATCATCCAAATGTATTTATTTGCGACGAACCAAGATTTTACTTTATTAGTTGTGTTATTATATAGGATTCGATAATACTTATCAAAAGTGACAGCTCCAGATAACATGACTTGATTTATGTGTGTATTTATGTGTGGATGTATGTATATGTGTACTTTGGTAACTACTATTATCAAAATCATACTATAGCTTTAAAATAAATTGAACGTTAAATACAAACATTACATTGATAAAATTAATGGTCCTTTTATTGATACTTTTTATATTAATTTTCTCCTGAAAAATCCTGGGAAATGATTTTTCCCGCTCCAGTTTCAGAACACCCAATTTCTCGAATTTCCCCCCTGAAATTCGGGATCCCGCCAAAAGGCCTGATCATTAGTGAAATTGAGGCCTCATGGTTTGCTGTGCTGAATTAAGGTCCGGGGTACTGCCTTTTGTGTTTGTTCATGAATTAATAAAGTTTTTAAGTACTGGTGTTGCCATCTAAGATAAGTTTATAATCACCTTGGGATGCATATGTGTGTGGGATGTCAGTACATAACAAGGCCATCAGACGAAATCCTATTACACGTGGTTCACATACTTTGTATAAAACAATGCAACCTTAACTTTATGAACACACCCCTTCTTAAACTCTACACATGTTTACTAAGGGTGTAATCCCGCTGAGTCGAGCTTTGAGGCTTGTTTCATTACATTATTCAAGTTTGGGACAGGCGGCAGGAGATGGGGCACGCAGAGAGAGACCAAATTACAGGCGTAGACGTGACATGAAACTACAAGAACTGTTTGATCTAAGATTTAAAACCGTACACGTGACTGTCAAAATAATAAATAACATATATAATTTGGATAACGTTATCGTGTGAATGTTTCTTTTCTAATAATTAATAGCATACGATATACAAACTAAATAATAGAAAAAAAAGCGTTAATCTCATCACTTGGAAAAGTGTAACCCTACTTCCAACCAATATAAGTATTTTGGCTATACCGGTAATCTAACTCGGAACCCTTAACTTAGTAAATATATATGCTATCGACTGAGATGAGAAGCTAGGCAAGATACCATACTAGAGTATAAGATCGAGATCAAACCAGGGTTCCATGTCTGATGACTTTTATTTTCTCTGACCACTCGGCTACGTCCTTTGGTTCGTACGTCTTGTTCGAGTTATGACGTCATTAAAGTCTAATCACATTTAAGTTATATTTTGCGTGTTCTTTCAGTTTTATACTGATATTTAAGATGGGTGAGAAACTTTCGCATGCGGCTTCGAGCGTCCATTTTGACGTTACCGTCATGTAATCTCCTGTTTCCTTCCAGTTTTTTTTTTGTGCTGCGTCTTGCTTTCAGGTAAGCCGCATTAAATCACATGGGTTAATAATGAGGAAAGTAGAATTTTAGAGAAAATATACCTGAACTAGCTTGGAGGGTGAGTGGAAAACTATTTAGGAAAAATCACCCTCACTACGCCCATTCGGTATCAGGATACCGTTGAACCAGACTAGTGTTTGACGCCTTTGTCCGCGCGCCCGCCGTTGCGATTGTACCTATATTTACCTCGCGTGCATATATGTTCATATGAGACTCACGCATCTCCTAAGGTACAGAGTACGTAGATTACGGCTTCTGGCCCAACACCGAAAGATCTAAACGAAGGTGGCCTAGAGTGAAATTATAAGTGCTTTTGGTGGATTTATGAGCGAGCGTGTATCTGCCTGGCTGGTTCGTTCCTCCAATGCTGCCACGGCGCGCACAAAGCTGTAATAACGCAATTATGCTAATGATATGACACCTTAATTTAGGTAGCTAATATTGTGCGGCCCGGAGTAAAACTCATTTCCTTAAGATTACGAGCTTTCTGAAGAAGTAAATGGGAAAGGGATGGGGCTGAAGGGGAAAGCTGTCGGCGCGTTCTTGAGGTCAACGGAAGAACTGCTCAAGTACCCACAAATACTCAAGCGTTTCTTTATCCACATTAGTTAATTTTATACGGAATTGGTTCAATAATAAGCCGGGTCTAAGGTGTCAGACTCGGATTAGATTGGATTGCCGGAATAGGAGAAGTTTATGTTTGAATCTCGGAAAAAATTATTTATGAGGTTTCTCTTCATATTGCATTTATCCCTGTGTTTTTTCTCGTACCTTCTTCACTCAATTGCGGGTGAACTTCCCCAAAAATGATTCATGGTACTATAACTAAATCTTTGATTAAGCCTTTAATAGCCCTTTTATTAAACGCAAACATTTAAGGTGCGGCAGAAGGGAGCGCAAACATTTTTATAGTTTTTATAGAATATAAGTTTTTTGGCCAAAATAAATAAAATATTTCTCCAGTAGCAACATAGAGTTTAGTTTTCTACAAATGCTGATATCAACAGATTTTGAATATATGTTAAGAGTGACCTGGAATTTTGTCAAAACTTTTTAAATAAAGAGGAAAAGGTTTTGACAAAATTCCAGGACACTCTTGAAAGATATTCAAGATCTGTGGATATCAGCATTTGTAGAAAACTAAACTCTATGTTGTTACTGGAGAAATATTTGATTTATTTTGGCAAAAAAAAAGTAATGCTATAAAACTGTAAAATTACTCGTGCTCCCTTCTGCCGCACCTTAAACTAATAAGATGTACTTTCCGTTAACCTTGAAGGTGGAAAGTTTACCTAGCTTGATTCAACCATGGTGTAGCTTTTGAGAGATTGTCATAGTGTACTCAATCAAAGTAAGCCTTACCTTTCAGATCAAACTGAGTAAACGCCCTAACTATGAATGGCTTAAGTTGGGGACGTAGGGGACGCGATAAAAGGCCAGTGTGTTTGCACTTTTCATAGCAAAACATTATTTAATTCTCTTCACATAGTGATATCAACAGTTGTCAAATATCTGTCGTGATCATAGCGGCATTAGATGACAAAATTTAAATAAATAAAGAAAGTTGTCATTCAATTCTAGGATACCCTTGATATTTAAGAACTGTCGAGGTCACTATATTTTTACTGAAGCAATATTTGGTTCTGTTTGACCAAAAAAAAAAGTTTTGATACAAACACTGCAAACACATTTATCTTTTCTTGCGTCCCTTACATCCCCACCTTAAAATATGAATTTTTTATAAATTTTATTTTAAACACCTTTTGTATTTCTTGCCTTGAACAAATAATTTCCCTCCTAATCTTAAAATGGATGAAAATGCATAAACGTTTCGAAACAGTTAAGTACATTTATTTTCATCCACGACACGACTTACGATCACATATCGCTTCCGAAAGAAATCACTTTTAACATCCCGTAAAATGTTTTTGCCTCGTGTGCATTAAGATCCTTAACGGCTGTAATTTTAATTGAACGTGTCCTCTTCCTCCCGTCGACGACCTAGTTTTCAGCTTATCGTCGCGGCACTTAGTCGGCTGTGCTTGTGAGACGCCGACGCCAGAGCTGAGGCGGTATTCAAGCGGACGATTAATTATGTTCCTCAGATTTGTATCAGCAGCTTATAAGACAGCGTGGCGCGCGCGAAGTACTACTATCAAACCTCCGCGCGCCGAGGCTCTATTAAACAATGATTGTTTCTCTTGTTACGTTTGTAGGTGAACGTGTTTGTTCTATACTCTGCGCGGACAGATCCAATCAGCAAGAGCTGCAGGTGATTCGTCTTTGTTAACTCAACACAATGCGCCGCTTTAGTTGTCCTTTGGGTTGGGTCGGTTTTCACCTTCCGACGTTACGAAGCTGTGTTTGCAAGCGTAAACTTTGCCTAGAAAAGGGAAATTTGCTTGGGTGAAGTGGATTGCTTCAAACGGAGTTTGTAAATAGATAATAAATTATGTTATGTGATTAACTACAATATAGTACTGTCCAATTTTCAACCTTTTTAGAAACTCTTGAACAGTAAAAAATCCGTAGCACAACTTACTTCGGAGGGGAAGTAAAGCCGTCAGTCCCATGCCGATTGTGGCATGTAAAATAACCCTGGAAGATATGGGAAAATACATTTTCTGGCAAAATTGATAGCTCTTTCTTTCTCGCTCATAGGAATTATCGTAGTTGATGTATAGAAAGTTTAGAAAGTGCACTTTAAATACCTCAAATAAATAGATTTAACATTAAAAGTATGTATTACCACAATTTTCTTATGAATGGACATATCTTTTCCAACTAGAAAAAGCCACTAGCTCTAGTTTTATCCATTCATATATCAAGTATGTGATCTGCCGCTTTCACTTTTCATTTTAAATACTCTGTAACACGATATTTTAATGCGTGAACAATTTCAAACGCATGTTTTTAGCACTTTAGTTAGATTGATCGCATTATAAGTTGCACGTTAACCTTTATCATTTTAACAATTTTATTACTTTATTTAATTACAAACACATATGGGGTGACACTCATACTCTCCCAACAAGAAAACCCTCGACAAGTGCCATTAAATATAAAATATAGGTCCGGATGAACACATACCCACACTCGAAGAAAATTACCGGTTAAATGCCATGATCAAGAAACTTCTTTAAACTTATTGGGTTTGAAAACTTTTATTCTCTGCCATGTGAACAATCAGAACACAGCTAACTTGCCCCACAGACAATTTGCTGGCCACACGCAAAAAATGTCCGTTAAAGAATTCCACTTTTCTTTGGAATGTCTGAAAACCAAGAATTCCCTTCAGGTAAGGCCACACAATAGCCTCAGGCTTGTAACGCCTTCGGATCTTTTGTTCTTGTGTAACGCCCAGCGTTGGCCGAACGTACTCTGTAACGTCCTGGGTTCTCGTAACGCCCACTTAACATTAATATGCTACAAGTCTCCTAATGATTTGTCAAACGTGTCTGACTATTGTGAATGGTACATAATATTAGGAAGACGTATCAGCCACAAATGAACACTTCCCTTAATCGATACGCACGATTTATTCGATTATTCATTTGTGCTATGAATACAAATATAAGTTGGTAAGAAATAGATATAAATAGGCTTAACACTGCTTGACCCCTCATTCCACCGCTGTCCGTGTCCGAGTCACCGACTTACCGCCAGGCAACGGCACAATTCTTGTTTTCCCTATGCCTGCGACGCCTGTCGGCGGCCTTGCCAACCTTCTCTGGGAAAGGAGTTGGGAGAGGGAATGCTCAAATGCATTCTTTTGTCTCGTAGCATTAAAATGCTACAGGATGACAATTTTTAGTTTATTGCAGGCACCGACATTCCTTTTACACCCACACACTCTCTCTCTCTCTCTCTCTCTCTCTCTCTCTCTCTCCCCCCTCCCCTCTCCTTATTTGCACCAAGTTATATTTCAAATTCTAGCTTAAATTATTTATGCATAAATTCCGGTCACTATAAACAACTAGATAAGTTTTACTGTCGGAGAATTTCAAAAAATAAAACTAGATTATTTATGAATTTTGACCATTTATCTGGAAGATTAATAAAAATAATAGTCCTTTGCGTATAATAAAAAGCTAATTGAATAATAACGCACGCCGATTCCAACACACGTATTATACCTCCTTCACAACCTCCTCTTTCCTAAAATATTGGATGGAGTCACCACTGACATATTTCCCTATCAACCTCAATCAATTACAAGCCAATTTTTTAAAAGTATATAAAAATTAAATTTCATTCCTCAATACTAAATTTTAAGTATAAAGGAAAAATGGGAATGTCTTCTGAAGGATACAGGGAAATTTGTAGTTTTGTTGTATGGTCAATTTAAGTCTTTGGACAGTCGATAGAAGGTACTTGAATTCTGCAGCATGTTCCTCTCTGGCCATCTGCGTGTTGCCTCCACTCTTCGTGACACTTCCACAGAAAAACAAACGTAGCCTTTACCCCCACCCCCAGTTCTTTGTGTACGGTCTATTTCGCTGCTTTTGTTTTGTATTCTTGTAAATAGAACGTGGAAAAGTTTCGAGTCTATTTTATGCCACACATGCGATTCCGTGCAGGAGTCCTGGCAGCTGTGTACACGCGTCGTTTGATCTTTATTCAGACGACTGCAGTATGTATGGAACGCTCAGTTGCTTTGACCCTAGACACCATACGGATAACACGTAACTTTGCTACGTAACGTAGCTCGTTACGTTTCATGTGTCACCGAACCCAAAAAAAGTGGAGTTTTCTATTCTGTTTGTCCCAGTGGCGCTAGAAACGTTTTTGGAGAGGGGGGCAAAATGACGTGATGTCCATGTTAAGTCGAATAAAAAAACAAGGGTACGCGAACATAACTTACCATTAGGCCACTATTTGGAAGGTTCTCGGCGTGTATATTAAATAGTGCATATAATAATAAGTAGCTCATTTAATTAAAGATGAGTTATTGAATAAGAATTCAATCAAATTAAAGTCAAAAGGACAAGTCGAAGGGTATTTTTATTGAATGATTTCACACTTTTCCTCAACTTATATTTGTATTAATTTACTCTAATTTCTACCTTCAACAGACCTCAATAATTAGTGTATTAATTGCGTATATCCCGGACGTGTAGTGGAGTTAGGGGGGAAAAAACATGTTTTTTTTCTACCTAATTTTTTAGATTTAGCCGTTAATAACTCTTATATCAAGCATAAAAAATTGGAAAATTTAGTTAACCGCCTCGGTGGCGTAGTAAGCTAACGCGTTAGTTTCGTGTTAAGCCAGACTGCCGAGGACGGCTAGATCAAGGTTCGAATCTCGCTCGGGTGAACTTGGGGGAGATTTATCCTAAATGGTTTTACACTCTCCCTCCACGCAAATGTGGATTCACTTCCTCTGAATTCACCATACCCAATTCCTAATCCATTAGTGTAATTAATACTTAAGCGTGTAACCCGAACGGGTAGTAAGACGCGGTGTTAAATAATAAAAAGAAAATTTAGTTATAATGTCGGATGCTCTAAGACAGGGTTTCCCAGCCATTGTTCCGCGAGACCGTGTTCGAGGTTCCGTGAGAGTTTGCAAAACGTTTGCTCTTTATTGGTCTTCCCATACTTATGGACAATGTGGAAACAGAAAACACGTGTGTCCGAAGAAAATAAAGAGAAGAGTGCCTCAATGTTAAAATATTGATATTATATTCATAATTTAAGTTAATTCACAGAAGAACAGGAGTTAATAAAATATAACTAAATTTGTAAATTACCCCTATCAAACCTAAAATGTGTCAGTCAGGTAGGGGTTCCCCGATATATTACGAAATCTAAGGGGTCCACCAAACTAAAAAGTTTAGAAGTTATGCCCACCAAATATATTGTTCACAAAATTTAAGGCCAGGATCGACACATTTTATTTTGCCATCACACTGTATTGCTTTACTTAAAATGTTATTATACATACATACTCACATACATACTCACCTACATACATACATGCATGCATACTCACCTACATACATACATACATACATGCATACATACATGCATACTCATATACATAACATAGACTTTGAATACATTTTTTCAACTATGGTGTGTTCCATAAGCAATCATAAATGTGTTTCTGAAACTGACCCGTCCAACAAGTAATAGGTCTTATTAATCATTGACTAGCATAAGTACCCGGTGTTGCGCAATACGTTGCGTGGTTACCCTGTGCAATAGTTTCCTTCAAACACATTGGAAAAATCTATCCATTTTATTGCTTCCGAACCAGTTTTTAATTAATAAAAAAATTGGCTTTGAGGTATACAAGTTCATGGATATGGTTTGCTAAATTTAAAATTTCAGACTTTATACGGTAGATATTGGGCAGTGCTCATCACAAACAGACTCTTTATTTTATTGATATTGATTATAAACCGCGCTAAAGGAGGAAAGTAGAGTAAACCATTAATTTTTTAACACTGCGTTCGTGTTATACGTGCATATACTAATTACTCTAATGTATTGAGATTAGGAAGGTTCTATAAAGTGTACCCACATTTGCGTGAAGGGATAGTGGAAAACTATTTAGGGGGAAAAACCTCAGTACACCCAACCGTTATTGAACCCGATCTTCCCATCATCGGCAGCCAATATATTGCGAGAGTGACGCCTTAGACCATACGGCCACCAAAGAGTGTAAAAGTATGTTATAGTTGAAAAAAAATAAAAACAAAGTAGAGAATATGGCTTTGTATTAATTCTAGTAAATCGTTATTTAGAGTAACTCAGTTCATGAACATAATAATTATTGTAGTCATCACTAATTCAGCCAGATCTTTATTGCATTTTTTAAATTTATTGATCCAATACAATCATAGTTTGAATTAAAGGCTTACTTATAATTAGGCTACACTTTTTTTTTACCTTTGCTAAACAAGCTATTAGGGACTTGTTGGACTCATATGTGTGTGTGTATTAGAAATATTTATATTAACCCTCAAATAAATGAGTCTAATCAATCTTGTTAATTATTCCTGGTCACGAGAATCATAAGTAGATCATTACACAATATTTGCTCTAACTTTTCCTCCTTCCCCCCAGTAATAAATCAGGGGTGTCAATGTACCCATCCCCCTCCACCCTCCTTCCAGAGCTTACGTTGTCCCCATGTTTGTCTGTCCTAACATCAGTAGCCTCTTTCCTTGGTTAAGTGGTTGTTAAAGTTGTCCACAAACCTAGAGGACTTTGGATCGATTCCAGGTGGCGTCATCAATATTTATTTTTTGTATTCCAGACTCGTCCTACTATCCATTAAGTATGAGTATGTTGTAATAGACATACTGTTCTAGGTTGATTTAGTTTGCAAGTCATGATCTAATATAATTAATTTGTATCCTGCACGTTGGATGTATATTCTTTTTTACATTAAAAATGTCATAAATGTTCTGTTTGAGAATAGGAAAAGGAAAATATACTTAAGCCGTACATAATTTTGTTTTTGAACTAGAGACCCTTGACTCTGGAGACAAATTGTCAAACCACTGAATTAAGGACACACTCGTGATGAATAAATTCCTTTATTTGCTTCTATCCACCACCCGAGACTTCATTTTTTAATCGGCTATGTGTTTCCTGCCAACAATTTTGCTGTTACTTAATACTAGAATGGACATTTAATCTTTACACTTCAGTATTTCACACGTACATGGCACTTATGAAGTTTTAAAATCAATAAAACAATCTTCTAATATTTTTTGAAGAAAAACAACTTATTTATAAAAATACATGTTGGTCCTACACGACTACGCTTGCAGCGATGAAAATACGAAAAATGATTATGATTGAAGGCGGAATTTATTTTTTTGCTATTTATCATAATTAATAACGGTGACATTTTTCTGCAAAGCATTTCTCCTTTTTACATTTAATAAAAATTTGTAAAATTTGTGAATCTAAAAGCTACACACTGTTGCAGAAACACTCAACCGAAGAGTATAAATGTAATAATATACAATGTTACACACCAGATACATTGAGAAAGGAGGATCATCTTTGTCCACCAAAGAGCATAACACTCTAGTTCATATTTCTAAGCACCCCATAAAAATATGTTTGCTTATAGCATGGAAATTATTGCTTTATACAAATATATTCCAGGTTAAAATATTTTGAATACTAACGGTACTATAACTTTACCATGTTATTTCTTATCTCAAATAGTTGAGGATATATGATTAAAATTAGATACATCCGCTTCTCCTAACTGCCCTTAGTCATTTTCATGGTAAAACGAAAATAGCCATTTTGTTCGTAATGTTAAACAACGCCTGGATACAAAATTTAATAAAAATTGTCAAAGCGGATGTTTAGAAAATCTATTTAATCTATTTTTGCCCTTCAGTAAACCACCCTTGATTTTAAGGTTATATTTATATTTAAAAAAAACCTCGGGGGGACCTTATGATACTAAGTTTTAGTACGAACAATAAAATGGTTTCGGTTCTAGCCTGAGAAACAGATGGACAGACAAACAACAAAGCAAAAACTATTTTTTTTGTTTTTTGTTTCAGGGTCTCATGAAACGTCAACATTTATCAAAATCTTTAGTTCATTGTTTTGACGATAACATTAATACTCTCTTCGAGGGGTCGAGAGGAAGTAANAAGGGAAAATATTTGGTCATCTGCACCGTGTCTCGGCGCCCCCTTGGTGCATTTTCCTTAGGAAAGTTTGTTTCGAGTCTGAGAAGCTTGTGCCAAGAATTCTGTCCGACACGTTCCTGTGATCGAGGTCAACGGTTTTGGCGATCGTCGAATGTCATATAGAAGATTATTTGCACAGGAATCTAATTCTTAATGAAGTATTGTATATACATGCGCGTCGAGGTCATAGGATGTTCAGACCATTCAACATGACGAAGAGGCTATCATCAACCTATTGTTCCGACTAGAATGGATGTGTAAAGACAAAGGACTTGGAAGGTGTCGAGGGGTTCGTTTAAGGAGTTGCGTTCCTGTCGAAAGATGCGGTGAAGAGGGTCGGGGCTATAAGGGGGGGAATCCATCGTACCTTAGAAGTTCGTGGTTAGTTACCTTTGTCAGTTGCGTCATAGTCGTAAATGCTTGTCGCCCTGTGGTTGTGTTATCGTTTCGCAGTGCCGGTGTGTAATGGAGAAACATTTACCAATCCTGGTTATGAGATTACTCGTGGACTGTGAGTTTTTTCACTTATTTATTATTTAGTTCATTAGTTTGGTTGGGCAGTGTAAGCAGATGTCTAGGGCGGCAGAGTCGGAAGAACTACAAAAATAAGATGTAGTTATATTAGTAGTATTTGTAGCTATAAGTTGTTCATTACCCATTAAATGAGGATGTAGGTCATGTCACTAAAAAGGTAATGTTAAAAAATGTATGTTTTTAGAATAAAAATCATGTAATTTAAATTAGTTGTGTACGTGGCAGCATAGCAGCCCTCCTAAGTCGCAGATGGCTGTAGTATCTGATAGCTCGTGATACTAAAGTTTGTTCATATGTGGCTGACGATTCCTCACGTCCATCACGGACTGGGCTTTTTAACCGGAAGTCTAAATTTTAATACGAAGTGTTGACCCTTGTTGATCCAATATAGATATTTTATTTTCGGTACAAATATACTAGTGAGGACTTTAATTCTTTAAGAATAAAATCATAAAATTTAAATCCGGGAGTCAAAAAATGTTTAACATAAAAGTATAACGCAATTATTTGTGCTCGGATTTACTAGTGTATAAGAGTTCGTTTCACATATATTACGAATTTTGAGTAAATATCTCCATTTAAAAAAATAGAGCGAGAAAGTCCGTGCGAAGCTCCGTACTTTTTTTTTTTTTGCTGCCAGCCCTTGCAACTATTTTGCTTTTTTACCTCTCCGCTTATCTTCTTTTCTTAAAGGTTCATCCATTTTCACTTGCAAAATTACAATATTTAAAACATGTGAAATTCGGGTGATAAAACCGATAGACAGTTGAATAAAAAATATTGTATAATTTCACTAATAATTATAGTAATAAAACTATTAATGAACACACCTACACACATGACAATACAATATTTGGATGGATGTTAATATTTAAAACAACTGTGGGTTTTTACAATGCCACAAATAAATACACGTTCAGCAGTTACTGTTTAATGTCAGCCTCAACTTACCTTTGTGAAAACAACAAACTAAAATAGTGTATGCTGGTAAAAGAGGTTGGTAATGATTATCTATTTCCTTTTCCTCCCTTGCTTCCGAGGGGAGGGTCGAGGTGGCTACTTACTTCAAGGTGAAAAATAATGTTATTGATAGCTTAATAATAGAACCCAATAAAACAATCCCGCGTTTTCTTAAAATTTACTGCTGTGACTCTATCAAAATATGACTTTATTTGATAGAGGAACGCCTGATCTAGGTTTATAGCCTATTACTTTAATCTCAGACCCGCCTCGGTGGCGTAGTTGGCTAACGCGTTTGTCGTGTTGAGCTCGACCACTGAGGACGGGGAGATCGAGGTTCGAATCTCGGTCGGGTGAACTGGGGGGGTTTCCTAAATTATTATTATTATTATTATTATTAAGTACAACTTTTTTCATAACGTGTCATAGAAATTCTTTAAAAAAAATTTAACTTAAAATTTAATTTTTTAAACTGGCTAGAGACCTGTTGATAACTTTCGCCAACATTATGTTGAAAACCATATTTTAAAATATCTAACCACTTCTTAAATAAAGTGGGATTTCTAAACGTATGCAACCAGTCTCGATGCTCTCCCCATGTAGCACCCTTAATTATGAGTGTGTTGACTTTCTAATAGGTTTTTAATTTAAATTTTATATATATTTAAAATATTGTATTTACGAAAGGACTGTATATCAGATGTAGAAGTATGTACATTTAACTATCAAAATACGTGATTCAAGGAACGTGGTTTCCTTTGGTAAGATTCGATATTTTTAGTTTTTAAATCATTGTTAATGAGTAACTAAATATATTTTTGTTTGTTAGGAAATTATTTATTTATTTTGGTAAAAAGTTTTTTGTTATAAAAACAAAAATACAACATTTAATTTAAGGTCCCCTCCACCTTTACTTGCCTACAAGTTAGTTTCTTATAAAACAATTTAATCGTAAGCCTAACCCCCACATTTCCTCTTTGTTATTTCTATTTTCTTTATGTTATGATTCATTTAATTGGTTTTCTGTTTCAGGTAAGTAATCAGTGAGCAATTTCCAGTCGTTTTCACGAGTTTGTCCACTACACCCTGTGAGTACTTATCATATTTAACGTCCCCTGTTAACTAGCCGAATTATAATTTTAAAACTTTAAATATCTTATATTCTATTTACAAGTCATGTGTGCATTGAAATTGAACCGTTTAACTTAGTGACCTTATTGTTTAATTTTAATTTTTTTAGCACCGCGTCTTACTACCCGTTCGGGCTAAACGCTTAAGTAACTAATTACGCTAATGTGTTAGTAATTGGTAAGGTTGAATTTAGAGGAAGTGAACCTGCATTTGCGTGGAAGCAGAGTGAAAATGCATTTAGGAAAAAGCCACCCCCAGTTTACTCGACCTAGATTCGAACCTTGATCGGCTCGTCCTTGGCAGTCTAGCTCAACACGAAACTAGCGCGTTAGCTAAGTTTGTTACCGAGGCGGGTTATTGTTGATCGTGGGATGTCAATTTCCAGAACTTATCCGCCACCACTCCCTTTCTCCAGTGTACTCTATATTAAAAAAATCACTGGAAATACAATATATTTCAATCCTGATGCCTTATACCCCGTAACCACCGTTGTGGATGTTTCCCTTGTTTAAATTTACTCCTGGCATTATATTGCAGTTCAGTCATTGGTCTCGTGACGACTTTCTCTTCTCCTCGAGCTATTTATTCTTATATCATCCCTCCATTTGGTAAACTCTGCCTCAACTGTAAGACGAGACCAGAATGAAAGAGAAAATTAGTTAAAAGTGAAAGCACACTTTTCAAACTAGTGACGTAGTAACAAAAGTTTGTTTTAAAAGAGCCCTTGCGCTAAAAGTATTGCTCTGTGAATAAATTACCCATAGTGAAAAGTTTAGATTTATTTTATATAAAATACTGGTCCAATTCGTTGGGATGAATTTTTGTTAGCTTTGCTTACTTAAACGTTTTAAATCTGCTATATAACCACGATAGGAAGGTAGGCCTAGAAAATAAAGATAAAATGTGTGTTTTGCTATTAATATTGACGAAATGTGACTATAATTATTTTGTTTTTGTTATTTTATTGGTGTTGATACGATTTGTTGTTATTTGACGTATGGATTTAGTAACATATTTTTAACTAAAAAGTACCAAACCTTCCTTCAAAATTCCACTTTGTCTAAGGAGTTTTATATGATAGGTATGGTCACAATTGTCATAGGAAGGACTTTTAAGAACATATAACACACTTTTTTTTATGGCCATCATTGAAAACATTATACTATATTATTAGTGTTATTTTTTAAGGTTTTGAAAGTAACTTTCAAACGTTTTAGCTGCGGATCACATGACTTGATAATGAATACGTGAAAGTAGTTATAGTAACTTTTATAGCTGTCAGATAAGTATCTTCACATGAAAATCAGGAAATTAAACTATATTATATACCTGTTAAATATAGAGGTATTATGGTATGAATGTATATATTTTAAGAGTTAACAACTAGCACAGTGGTTCTTAAGCTGGGGTACGCGTGCGCCTTTCAGGGAATACGTGAGCAGCTCTCAAGGGAAGATTGGTAAAATATCAAGGGACTTATTAAAAACCATAATTGTTGGCTTTTACCGTTATCTGGTTATTTCCACCCATATTTCCCCCCTATTTACTCGGCTGGAGACCAATTTCTGAGGATTTTCAACTATATTTGAAACTTTCTACGTTAGGTTTTTGAGAAAGGCATTATAAACTGCTATCTCTGTGAGAGTGGTTTTTCATCCATAGTGTACCTATAATTAAGTACCGCAATAGGCTAAATTAGGATCCAGACCTCCACTTGAAAGTTTAAACTGGACAACCAGACATCCAAAAAGTTGTGCCAAGTCATGCAGACACACCCCTCTCACTGAAAAACTTTGGGATTCATAATATATCAGCTTCAAAATTACAATCAAAACATTTGATTTGAAAATATTGTTTTTAGGTATACTTTTTTTTCTTTATTTTTGAACGAATTTGTGAAGAAACTGATTAAAACTTTACTACATAATTTTTACAGTAAAATTATGTTTTTTAAACCGATCTAGGCCATTTTAAACCTGTCATTTGAGGGGGGGAATATCTTGGGGGTACATTGAACTTTAGTCATGGTCAAGGGGCACAATCTAAAAAAAAAAGTTTGAAAACCGTTTATTTATTAGTAATTTAAACACATTGTGTCTTACACGGTGACTTTCCATGAATATGGTAAGAAAAATGACGTACAGAAACATGTCGGATTAATTATTCCAAAATTCTCCATCTGGTCTGAATTTACAAAGGAGTAAAGGGACGTCGATTTCAAATTAGACTTAGATATCAATTTAACTTAAACCTTTTCAACTTAGTTGATATCGCACAAAAACCTTTTCAACTTAGTTGATATCGCACAATTATTCAACAAACTTGTTGTTGACAAGCAGATGTTAATTTTAACCTTTATTATTTTTAATAAATTTTACACTTTCATTTTTATGTTAATTCAAAAATGTTTGTATTATATATTTTAATATGTAATACAATGTTATTTTACTATTTATTGACTCTTTTATATGTAAATATGAGTCGATGATTTTCAGAAATTACTTACAGATGTTTTTTTAAGATTAAATTTTCAAGTGTCTTTAAGCATCATACTACTGTTTTAATTCATACTTAAAACATAACTTTATAATAGATGTTTTATTTATAAATAAAATAATTTTTAAAGTCTTGACTCATATTTATCTACTTTTTATTCAATATTTGAAGTTTTATCATTTTTTCTAAACTGATGTTTCCTAAAATGTTATATATATTGTATCTTAAACTTAAAAAAGTTACTAAAGCTCATATTCATGCATTAAATAAAACATACAAGCTTAAGCTCCCACAGTAAATATATATATATGTGTGTGTGTGTGTGTGTGTGTGTGTGTGTGTGAGCGCACACCTCTGACAAGACTTGTATTAATCACAACTTGTGAAAGTGGAGAATATGCAAGGCCTCCACCGTGGTTCGGATTTCACGTTAAACTGTAGGTCCTCAATTTCATCTCACAATCACCTTACCATTACACATTAACGTAAGTTCGTATAACCCGAAAGGGTAGTAAGACGCGGTGCTAATAATAATAATAATAAAAATAATAATAATAATAATATATGTGTGTGTGTTTGTATGTCTATGTATATATGTTTTATAAGCCCTTTTTCTTAATATTGTCATTCAATCATGGCAGATGATGTGATGTCAGAGAAATAAAAGCTGTTGGGAGAGGTATGTAAGGGGAGGGGGGGGG
>CABEEJ010001078.1:98871-110106 GCA_901482245.1 Timema douglasi | reverse complement strand
GGGGGGGGGATTTATATTTTCAACTTGCGACATATATATAAAACAATCCATAAGGATTTTAATACTTGCTGGGAAATCGTGCGACTTGAGAAAGTTTTAGGATGGTGGGGAACGGCTCATTTTACACCTGAGGTAAAATAAATGTTTTCCTCTATTTTTCATTCAATTGCCTAAAAAAAGGTTATTGTGCGAAACTTAACCATAGTACTTTCTAGAGCAACGATTTTAAACCTTTTTCAACTCACGGCACACTGAACAAATTGTCAAGGCACACCTAAAGTTTTTTAAAGGCAAGATTGTATCATTAAAAAAAACTTATCATGATTGGGTTTACAATTTTAATAGCTAAAATTCTAATAAATAATATATGTATTATTTTTAAAATAATGTTAAATCATGGATTTAATTATTTTTATTTTATCAATTTATTATCTCGCTTATTATTTGTATCCTTCCCAAACTCCCCACCCCTTGCAAATTCTACACACCACCTTATCGTGGCACACCTTTAAAAAAAATTGTACTAAATAAATGTTTCTTACTAAAGCCTTTTTCCTAAAGTTGGGATAGAAGGAAACTCGAATCGAGGCAATTATTTTTTTCCTCAAGTCTTAAAACATTTTTTTTGGGACCAAAATAAATAAAATGAGTAATTAGAAACGTTTGTGGACTTTTACCTTGTTATATCTCAAAAACAGTTATTGAATACATGCCACGGTTTTCGCTGTATTCGTTGAGAAACTTAGATTAAAAGAAAATAATAATAGTGGTTCCCATCAAATGCTTCCAAACTCTATGACATATTCAAGAACGGTTCAGATTTGTTTAGCACCGCGTCTTATTACATATTCGGCTGTACGCATATGCACTAATTACTCAAATGTGTTTAAGGTTAAGAGGTTGAATTTAGAGGAAGTGTACTCTTATTTGCATGGAGGACGATTGGAAAACCACACTTGTGAAACATGGCTGAAATACCTTTTTTGTCTCTTTTTTTTCCGCTGCATTTCATTCTTTCATTTCTCGAAGGATTTACCATGGTGTAACTTTTTAAAAAAACATGGTTTTGTAACAATTTTCTTCGGATGAAATACGTAAATAGAAGGCTTCTTTCTCTACACAGTCGTTCCACAGCATTATACGAGAACGGTCCGCGACCGAATGAGCTCTATTAAAAAAAACTGTTCGAGTATAAAGAAACAGTCATTGAGCTACCGTAACGTGTTAAGTTTATAAATATAATAAATAAAGAATATTAAATTGATAAAAAGCAAGTTTTCATGTATAGACATTAAGAATCCAGCCCTTATTAACATTAATAAGCCGTAGCACAACAAGACTCCTACCTCCGAGAGTCCCCTTCCTACTTTCACCCCCTTCACAAAAACAACATTATAAAGTGGCTTACACAACGTGGGTCTTCACCAGAGAAACATAACGTTTCAGCTTGTATTTTTTTATATATAAAACTTATCTATACAATTCATAAAACACTATTTTGAGATATATGCACAGTTTAACTTTATAGGAAGTAAAAACTACTTTATCTTATTCATACGTAAAGTCATGTGATCTGAAGCTATCTCTTTTTTTTAAATCACCTATAAAATAACACAAATAGTAAAATGCTAACAATTTTGGTAGCAAAAAAATTTTTTTTTTAAGGACCTAATGAAAATTTGGCTTAAACTTGGAAATGTTCAAAGGAAAGATTGAATAAAATATCAATGGTTGACTTGGCGCGCAACCTCGCAGATCTTACCAAGGTCAGGAGTGGATGTGTTTCACAAAGAGCTTTTCCTCCAAACCTACACCCACCATTCAATGCATATTTTGCTGAAATACAACGACGTGGCAAGAGTTCGAAGGGAAGTAAGAATACGTCACTAAACTCTTGGATACACTGTCGAGTTTAGCTGTAAGTGTTAAGAGAAAGAGATGGGGGGGGGGGAAAGGTAGGGGAATGATAGAGTGGTTCTCCCCCCCCTCCCCGTCGTATCTCCCTCTACCGCTCCTCACACGTCATTTATTACACTTTAGGGAACGAGGACTTCCCCTCCCTCTCCCGAACTGTTAAAAAGTTAAATTTTGTTGTGAAGCACACTACCAAGATGGAGTGTCTCCCTTCCAAGAGGTAACAAAGCTGTCAAAAGTTGCGGTGATAAAAAGGGGGGGAACATGTTTTTGACATTGACGTGAAGTTAGACGTAATGGGTGGGGTATTTATTGCTTTGTGGTAATTTTGGCTTCTTCGCTCCAAAACCATCAGTGTTTCACTTTTGTCTCTTTTGCATTAAAAATATCTCGTAGCCATCTATTTATTACTAGTTGTGTTATAAAATATGTTTTTTAATTGGAATAAAATAATTTATTTCTTAGGAACATTTTTGTACTTTTTAGTTCTGGTATTAGTCCTCGGTGAAAATTTATACAACCAGAGGGTGCGATATGAATAGAGAAAATTTGTAAGTAACGGATCTCAGTTAAGACGATATAAAACCACAAAATGTAACCATCAGTTAGAATCGAACTCCGTCCTCCCTGGTTAATGTAGTGCATTCCCTCCGTATGTTCAACCCAGCCTGTTTAGTAAAATTTAATTTTTTTTTAAGGAACACTTTACACTGTATATTGATCTTCATTGCATGTAAAGAAAGTACTTGCACTTTTGCCACTGTACGTAATTTCGAATGTTGGCACAAGCTTCGTGGGCTGAACTTCTTTACATTTTTATTACACTTTATGTCGAGCTCACATTTTAAGCTTTATGTATGTTTGAAAATAGTCTAACGATAAAAATAAGTATAGTAATTATGCGTCTTCAAGCGGTTTCTCGTAATCGCCGTGTGTTGGAGGGGTTAGGCAACTCGCCCTGCAGTTGTGTGCTGCAAATAGTATCCTGCACACCTGTCTACCCACTCGAGATTTTACTCGTTCTTCTGAAACATATATTTGATTTGAATTAATAGCCAGAAAATCCTACAAGCTATTTATACATATCGTAGAACTTTTAGCTCAAATATAACTTTCAGCTGGCCGCATGGTCTAAAACGTCACTCTAGCAACAAAGCAGACTACCGGTCGTGTGTACTGAGGGTGTTTTTCTCTCTATACACTCATAATCGGTTAGCTTAGGCACTTACGGGTCGAATTAGGACCCTCCAAACATGTAACAATCGATGATGAGGAAGGCTATTTAGCGTCCATCCAAGTAACATGTTGGCACACACGAGTGGTATGCGCTCGCTATTAGCAGGGAGCTTATGGGGCTGTTTGGAGAGGAGGAATGCGCGTTCTGGGGATTGAATAGGGGACCTGTCGCGCCGCTCCATCATGGTTAACAAGACATTAACATCGAGTTGATATGTTGAACTGCCGGCTGCCTTGATGGAGTGGTTTGTCGGGCTGAGAAGTGAACTGAAGGGAGAAGACACAGGGTGGTTCACAAACTGCTGTTCTTGTCTGGGGAGGAATTTCTTGACCACTTGGCAGCCATTTGTTTTGCTGGATACTCAATGAAGATAAGATTAAAAAATAAATTTGAGCAAATGCAATGTGCCTAAAAATAAAAATACCTAAATTAATTTTGTTTGCATATTTTTTGTTCGTAAAAATATTAAATCGCATCTTCCCCCAGCTATTGTAACTTATTAATTAATTCATAAAAAAGACTTCTCGGACAGGCATTTGAAACCTAGCCTTTCTGTTTTACGCACTGACCGCTCTACCAACTGAGCTATTCAGGTTCTAATACCATTCTTTGGCCAATTTACAGTCCAATTTTCATAGGAATAACACTTAATTAAGAAATACATACACACTTTTTGTGGTCAATATTGGTATTATTAGTGTTATTTTATAGGTATTGATAATATCTATCATTATTGACATAAATACTTGAAAGTAAATCTACTAACTTTTCTACTTGCCTTCCTATTAAAATTAGAATGTAACTATCTATTTGGAATTAAAACCTGGATAGTCCACTTGGTAAAGCGGCCGATGCGCCAAGCTGGGTAATCGCTGTTAAACACCTGACCAGTTTTTTTTTCTATGCACATTAGCCCCGTTGCAAAATACTTGTGTCTCAATTTTGAATTATTCTTTAATTTCTTGAATGCACTTTCCACCGCGTTGCAATGAATATATATGGTGATAGATTTAATATAATTTTAACTTTGTCATAAATCTATAACCATGTCTATTCTACAGTACACCTGCTAACCTCGAGTTGAGACGTTTATTCAGATATGTAAATTTATTACATAACCATGTTTAAGGGCTGTATTACACTGTCTTATTTCTTTTATAAGATATATTTGATCAAATAAATGTGATATATCGTTGACGATTCATCAAAGATCTTTTAAAATTATATATTTTACAAATTTTTTTTTTTATAAAAGATTTACCTTATGGAACATTTTATAAAATAAATACTTCATAACAGTGTAATATCGCCTAAGCCCTATTTTTATTTCTCCTCGTGCATCCGGGAACTCTGCAGGGAGAAAATGCCCAAGAAAATCAATTTAAGTTTTTCTTTTACTCAGAGGATTTCACTCTCCACCACTTTTCTTTTCCCTCATTCCACAATGGAACCTCGACCAGTCTTTTTTCATTATTGTTGTATAACTCACTTACCGAAGTTGCTAAACGTAAGGGGGAACCGTGACGGCGTGGTTTAAAAAAATAAACCGAAATTCTGAGCAACTGTTTGGTTGAATATTTGTGTTAAGTAACATTTCGTCGAGTTATGCATTTCCGTACTTCACGTCTTACTACCCGCCAAGGCTATCCTCATATTTACACTGATAGTGTGAGGATGAGGAAAGTATAATTTAGAATAAATGTACCCGAACTTGGAGGATTAGAGGAAATCTTTTAGTAAAAAAGATCAGGTCGGAATTTGAACTTTGGCGAACCAAACAATACTATACTAAAACGTTTGTCCACCTGTCTGCCACAGTGAATTTTATTTATTTAATACATATATTGTATTTGGAATTTCATGCGCACTTTCCAAACACAACATTTAAATTAACCAAACCACTCGCTATTTACCATTGTTTTTGTTGGTATATTCAACACAAGGGTTATCAACTAATGAACCAGAATTTGAACCCCGAACTTCCAATCAACAGTGAGTCGTAATTATTGGTGACTAAAACTATACAACTTGAAAAACAAAATTGAAAAATGTGAATCAGTAATGGAACTAGTATCCCCTTGTAATAAGGATGGGTGACTTTGTGCGGAAATAACATCCCCAGCGCACTCTGATGATTGCCCCTTAATTGATGTACTTAACAAGAAACTTAATTAATATTAGTTTATATTTTTCATATATATTTTAATTTAATTTTAGATCATCAATTTTTCATTTAAAAAAAGGAATACATCCAATTTTTTTAGTAATAAGCAGGGATGTGCGAGGACCACTTTTTCAATTCGAGACGATATCGAAACGAAAATAATAAAAAATATCGAGATGTGAGAACGAAACGAGAAAACTTCCTTTGAAAGTATAATTATGTAAAGTAAACATATAGTTTATAAAGTGCTAAAGTTCCTTTTTACCATTTGGGCTGGATTATCTTAAAGTTCTTTCAAACACTTGAGATAATAACTCAACACATTTTAAATGCAGTTAATAAAACAGTGATAGTTGCAATACACACCGTTTATTATTAAATTTTATAGTGTAACAGTTTAAAAAGTTTGATATTGATAAACAGTATGTAATACCAGAACATTTCCTAACGAAGTCTGTTTTTTTTTGGGGGGGGGGGGATGCGGCTTATTTTTGGGTCTTTACGGTATTATTAGAAATAATAAATTTCCTGTTTTTTTTAAATTTTAATTTTTTAAAGCTGTTATTTTCTATTTATTTATTTCAAATTTCCTGAATTTTTTAGATTAGACCTAAAAAAAAGTATTGAATATTCAAGATATTTTCGAGCTTTGCACATTGCTAGTAATAAGTTTTTTTTATTTTTTATTTCCTATGGGTATCGAAACCGTAAACTAATTAATTTCTTCGGGTTTTACCTTCCACACCATGCAATCTGAGGTTAGATAGTAAGTTTTAGCACTATTAAGTACAATTTTTAAAGTCTCGTAAGTTTTTTTTATTGGTAACAAAGCAATCCCCACCGTGTGCGAGATTGTTTCCGGAACTCGAAGCGCATCGCGGATCAAAGGGAGTCTTGGGCGGAACTGCGGCGGAGCGTAAAATGTCCTTGCGACTCGTGAGGTTATTTCTCCGCCTCGCGTCACACCTGGTTCCACGGCACACTCTCTTGAGGGTTAGCCAAAGGAACGTTTCCCCGATCGTTCTCCTTTGTTCGTCGCAGGTCGTGGTCGTCATCGCTCGGTAGGGTAGGGAGTGGATTATTGTTACACGTGTGGGCAAAGGATCCTTGAGGGTGACTCCTTGGAGGGTAGGGAGTGGATTATTGTTACACGTGTGCGCAGACGACGACAGGATCCTAGTTGTTTCTGCTTGACTTAAGCTGACGTGATTCCTCTTGGCTCAATGGAAGCGGAACCAGGGGTTATGAAGGGAAAGGAATTTCCCCTCACTTCTTAGAAAGAATTCCTCCTCCTCTCCCCCCACCCCGTCCACTGGAATAAATTTGCTTCCTTTAGATGAGTTTCACTCCCCTATAATATTCTAGAATATGAAAACTAAGTTTATGTCAAAATAAATTCAACAAAAATAAAAGTACAACTTTTGTTAAAATTCGTGTGTGTGTGTGTGTGTATATATATATATATATATGAAATCGGTAATATATGAGGTTGTAGGCGGGGCAGAATATAACAGTTTTCCAAGTTGGCCATTTTAATGCGTACAACCCAAATGGTAAGACGCGGCGCTAATAATAATAATTAATCAGAAACCAAATCGAGTGTCTACTAATTTATGATTAAATAGCTTTAAATTAACTTTATTTCGATTTGATATAATACTAGAAGTACCCGGTGCTGTTCCGGGTAATGCTTTTTTCTTTGCTTCAAACAAACAGAGAAAAATACTAATTTTATTTATTCCGGCCCAGTTTTTAAACAAATTTTAAAAATTTAAATTTTTAGGGGCATTTCATTTTACTTAAAAAAAAATCCAGGGGAAGACCACTATAAACCGATTATAGGGGGCATATAACTTTGTAATATGTGCCTGGGGATGACACCCTCGTTGATTTATAAATATTGCTTACTGCTTATCAACCTCCCTCCGACTACCCTTTAAGACTCTTAACAATCTTATCGAAAGCACGAGTCGAGCGTAGGTGGGACAAATTATTAGTAACTATGTGCTCGCTTTAGTTGGGTTATATTTAACAATGTTTGACTTGTAAGGATAATAAACAATGCTAATAAAACATCATGTTTTAAAAATTCATATTAGTTTCACTGGTAGTTACTTAATAATTATGAAACTCTACAAACAATAGGGTAGGCTACTCGTATTGGTACAACTTTTTAACGTTTTCAAAATATATTTAGTAAAAAATCCACTTAGATTTTTTTTTAATCCACTGATTTCCTATGGAAATGTTTATTTATAATTCTATACCCTCATTCCTTCTCCTTCTGGTACGTCATGTTAGAGAATTTACAACAATGTGGTCGGTCACCCGAGCGATCACGTCCAATATTCGATGGTTTCCACGAATGGTAGCAAATCAATACTTCCTCTTGTTGTTGAGGTCTGCCTACCTACCAGGCGTGTAAAACACACCTCCCAATTAGTGGGCTTTTCGCAGCTCCCTTATCCTGAGCGGTCATTAGTTCGAGCCTTAGAGTGCTTCAAAGGTAATTTGAAAGAGGGGTTGACTAATGATCGAGCGGTTTTTTTTTAATGAGTCTTGAGTTGACCACTTATTTATCTTTGTTTTGTCGTTTCTTTTAATACAGTAGATTGAGAGATTAGTACTCTAACATTTTCAGGTCACTTCACAAAATACTATATTGGTAGTGAATTGTCGGATTTAAGAAAAAAAATCTAGTGCACTAAAAATATATAAGAAAAGTCCAACTTTATGGCAAGTTGTTAGAAAAAAGTTGTTAAAAAAGTTGTTTACCTATGCTCGTTTATTGTTATTATTTATCACCGCGTCTTACTAACTGTTCGTGTTATACGCGTAGGTACTAATTACGCTAAAGGGTTAGGAATTGTTAAGGTTGAATCTAAAGGAAGTGAACCCCCATTTGCTTGGAGGGAGAGTGGGAAACTATTTCGAGAAAACCACCCCAGTTCACCCGACTGAGATTCGAACCTCGATCTCCCTGTCCTTAGCAGTCGAGCTCTACATGACTAGCGCATTAGCTAACTACGCCACCGAGGCGGATCTCTCTTTTATTAATTTCAAGACATTTTCGTATGGATAAAAGTTTTAAAACTAGTCTAAGAGCGTGATCCTCGCTTGGTTTGCATATTTTTTTAACGAGGAGGTGACTGTATATCACATTGTTCTCTTTGTATCATCATATTTCTGCCAAAACTGTATTCACAGTCTACACCTTGCAACAAGGTCAACGTGTGAGTTTATGATTAAATAATATTACCAACACAGCTGGATTATTTGTGCAGCATTTGGATAACTTGTGCGTTTTAGTGCATTTCGTGTTGTTTAGATTTTAACCTCGCTCCGTTTCACGGGTCTGGTGAGCACAATAGTCTAGGACAGGGATGAGGAACTGGCTTCCCAACGTCTTGTGTCAGAGTATAACCTTTGGCCACTAACTTAGAGGTCCTGGGTTTGATTCCCGGTTGGATTCGGGGATTTTTTTTTTTCTCAAAGGAGGAATAATTCACATAGTCACTGGAGTTTGGTTAATTAGTCTTAAGTTGGGTAAGATCTTCATATGCTCCACCTCGTCATATTCCCTATCGTAATCCTCTCATCTCATCGGGACATGGATGAAAGCCTTCGCGGAAGGGTGTACGATTAGTACATTCGGGCGTTCCCTGGACAACGGTACATTAGTACTGGATAATATTTTCACAAACTGAGTTACAGACTGATGTAGTCCAGATACGTTATTATTACTCATGACAAAAGGTGCTACACCTCTAGTCTAGGATGACATAGTACATAATACACATATATATGCTCTCTTTGTATTTCGGAACATTAGGTTTATTTTAAGAGGGAAATGAGACAGCGTGCTTGTGTCACAGGACATTAACTGATACATGTAGGCCTACACTCTTTATTTTCTCTCATTGACCCTTTGAAAACATTAGAAGTTTAAGAAATCGGAAACGAATATTAATTGAACTAATTTTAAGCCTTTTTACGACAACCTAATAAAACATAACCTTCAATTTATTGGCTCATGGAAGGCTAAGTTCTGTTAACCCGGGTTACCCTTTAATTAAAAACATACACACGAATTGTAACGATTAATTAAAACGTGTTTTAGTGTGCTATAATTTTTTTCAAGTTGTTCCCACTATACACACATACATACAAACGCCATTAGACATGTATTAGTGGTTGTTGCGCGTTAACTTGGACGGTAAAACAACATGTTTAAGACAGAATGCTAATTTGATACCAAGTAGGCCATGTTTATATTACCTTGTTAAGCTATTTTTCACAAAAACATTGGTTTTACAAAATAGATTCTTCAAGTTCTAAAGTTACATATGTTCTTCTTATACCATCTTTCTACCTTTATTTATTCCTTTAAGCCCCTCCTTAACCCCTTCACCTCTCACCCCATAGAAATGAGGCCAATGTCACACTTGATTTCGAAACCTATTTGCATAAAGAATATATTTTAAACTTGTATAAACTTGTGTAACTATGTAAGGTCTAAAAGTTATCTATACAAAACATGTAATTAACAATTTACATTTTGTTACTGAAAACCGGATAAAAGCTAATCAAAACACGAATAAAAATGTTACTTAGTTTTGTTATGTTGAGCAAGTATGAAACTACAAAAAATATATACATTTGACCATTTGCGTTTAATGTGCACCTTTTATTTAATTTCGTAACTGCTGATGTTAACATATTACACTATGAGCTTTAGGGGTGTCGCCTACTTTAAGTAAAAGATCCTCACGTGCAGTATTTTCTATAGAAAGGGTTGTTCTAAATGGCAAAGTTCTTTAAATAATCCTCAATTATCTTTTTTTTTTGTTATGGCCCTATAAAAAAATAAACATTTATTTAAAATATACCTTAAAATAAAATTAATCACACCATTAAAATGTTTAAATAAGATTTTGAAATTGGTTGAACATTTTTGTATCGCCGTGTGGATTTAATGTGCGGGTTAATTAACAGGTTAACCGAATACATGCGTTTAATGTCATTTATTGTCTTAATCCATGAATTAGTGATACTAGGAGTAGCTTAGAGAAAGTGCATCCACATTACCTTGGAGAGAGGATGGGAAAATTACAGTGATAGATTACACTTGGAAAACCATATCTTTTGTACCTGTCTGAGCTTTGAACCATGACCTCCACGTCACCGGTTATACGGTATGTTGAGAGTATACATTCTTAAACCGCGTGCCTATCGTTGCTGGTGTTTAACTTGTTAAAATCTACGTTCAGTTGAAAGCACTTATGGAAATTTCATTTTCCACCTGAACCCGAACCTCCCAGTCTCCTACTTGCACGTATTGAAGTACCTAAGGTGCTTTCTCTTGATAATGTTTTCACTGATAGATTTAGTCGTACGGGTCTCTCTCTACCCCTGAAATTCGGGACTTTTAACCCAAACCCTTCGGTGATTATAGGGCTACACCCTTTCTTAAGGCAAATTTCGATGCAGTTCCTTTGACTTAGTGGTTTTCCCCCCTTTTTTATAAATTAAATAGCTTATAATTCGAGAGATAAATTTATTATCGTAAAAAGATGAAATTAATATACTTTTTTTAACGTATTTTTGTGCGATTCTTGAAAGATTCATGGCTGATAACCGTAGTCGCAAATCTTGGGGAACGACCCGGCAAGTTTGAAAGAGGAAAGGAACGACCCTCCGACGCTGCCCCTACGACGTGGACAACCTACCCCTCTCAACCCCGCACTTAGCTCACGGAACGACCCATAGCAATACCACGTAACAATGCCAGTAACTGCTCGTTCCAGACATCGAACAGTGAATTATTGACGGGAGGGCGCGCAACGGTTTGTAACCGCTCCGTGTTTTAGAATAGAGATACAACATTTCCTTTTATTTATTGAGTTTTTTTTTGTAGTAA
>CABEEJ010001078.1:73550-98812 GCA_901482245.1 Timema douglasi | reverse complement strand
GGGGGGGGGGTGTACATACGGAAGCGAAGCTGCTTCAGAAGGAAGGGGGAGGAAAATAGGAAGTAAAGAAAAAAGATTTCCCTTCTGGCATTTAATTTTAGGATTTCTTTCAGTAGCGTGGAGGGAGCGATCTGTCTTCAGTCTTCAGTCTTCAGTCTTCAACTTTGGGGGAGGGCGGGCGAAGAAGGTTGGGGATACTCTAAGTGATGCCCCGAGGGCGTTGGTCTAGCTATTGTCAATAGTGTATGATACGCTGGGGTCTTTATTTGAGAGACAACTTCAAGTTGGAAACTTTCTTTATCTCGGTGATCGATGGGTGGTATCGGTATTCAATCGTATTTGTCGTCGTCTCAATTAAATATTGTGTATCGCTTGACGTGCTACCAGACGTAATGGTCTGAAAACAGGGTTATCGTCGAAGAAATTTTTTAGTCTGATATTTGTTTGTGCCTTTGAACATTTGATTTTCTTGTGCTGCCTTGAAAATTTGATGTAGCTTATATTGTCATCGCGTAGCTATAAGCTTTTGGTAGCGATGTCGTGTTTATGTATTATTGATGCTAATAAAATCTAGGCTTAGTATATATAGTGCATACAGACAGGGAAAGCAGGGGAGGTACAGGGAGTATAATTAAATGCAAGGACAAATTAGGGCATTTAAATTTTTAACTAAAAAGAACCCATTAATTTTGCTCTTAGGCACTCAAACAAACGTGAGAGCTGTTGTTTTTCGCATGTTCAACTGCATTACCTATATTTTGCATTCTAACATTAGATAGTTGAAGGCCCTTTGTTTCTACACCACAAATAATACCTAACACGTGTAGGTTAGTATTTATACATAAACTTATAAAAATGTAAGATGTTTAGTAGCTACTAGCTTTTTTTTAAATGAGATTATTATAGTAAATAGAAAAATTATTATTCACTAAATAAAACTGGATAAAGGTTTAGTAAAAAAAAAAAAGTGATCTCTAAAACCTACAAAATTCAGGACATTTTATAATACAAGTTTTGTAGACAAACTTTATATAGTTTAAGAAGTGACTTTATTGCTCATACAGAAGGTGTTTTTCATGTTGTTTTTCATGTTGTTTTTTGTTGTTGTTTTTTAACCAATTAGGACTGTTCATTAAAGCTATTCAGCTCTACCTCTCTTTAATAATGTAAGTAAATTGTATTACTAAGAATAGCCAAGAAGAACCGGATTGATTCGGGCGTATCAAGTCTTAAAAACCCATTCCATATTTTCAATCGTATATTGAATTTGAAACATTCCTAAACTGCCAACCTATCTCAAAGTTGTTGCGAGATTATTCCATTGAGAGATGAAGCAGTCACATGACACAATATCGTAACTTTTTCTGTTAAGATAATCTTAAACGAAATTTCCGTCACGGAATGATATTTTTTCATTCAAATCGATCTCATTGGGGATCAACTCTTGCAATTTTCAAGTTTGCTACAGATTGTTAAAAATTATTTGCTAGGGAAAATTTAAAATCGTATGAATCATTGGATGATTAGAGAAATTGAAGACTGAAAAAAACCCCATTAAATAAAATGTATTTTTTGAACGTGAATAGGCTTTCGAACAAAGTTAAAAGAAACGTAGTAAATTGTTAATATTAAATAGTTTAATTAAATGCCTTGAGTAATGAAAGAACTCACCCCTGCATCTGCTGGTTATTTATTTTCTTTATGTCCATATTAGAAACATATGTCAATCTCTTTACTGAGCTAAACGTAACATAAATAAAAGGGAACAAAGTATTTCGTACTTATATTGTTTATAATGGCTGAAAAGTGTGTTCATGAAAATGTAAAGCACAGTATAACTCAAAATATTCCATGCTGGAAGTTAGGAATTCTACGCAATTATACTAAAAGTAGATGGCAAAACCTTAATTATGAGATTTTAAACTCTTAAGATAACAAATTTAAGGAATAAAACTACACATTCAAGGAAAGCTTTGCTTGATTCTCCGTTGATAGATAATTTAGCAAAATGTTGGGTATAGGTCCTCTGTTGTTGAGTTTAGTCGAATAAATCAGTACAGTCCATGAAGATTGGTGAATGCGCTAAACGTTGTTGACTAACTCAATTAAGTGTACCGAACGTGTTCCCCTAAAAATGGGTCGGATGTCGTCAATATGCGTCCACACGCATTTATAAGGAATCTGTCAATTTTAGTTGTACCTTCCAGTTTCACAGGTTCCTCCTAATTATCGCCTTGTAACAAGTTCCTCGTTTATTTGCATTAATTATCACATCCTTAGAAGGGCACGTTTTTCTTAAAACACGTTCAAGTATTTCTCAATATCTCGCTGTTTGTTTAAAAAAATTCTAACTTTTTAAAAATTAATTATCTTGAAGTTTCTTAACATAGAAACTCTCATTAGGGATGGACTGTTTGTGATTATTTCTAAACATGGCATTGCATTAGTAAACTAGTGTACGTTAATTAGTGACTTTGTATCTGCTAATTTATAACCCTTATTTATTCTAATAAACTTAAAAGGCAGAAACTGTGCACGTCTGTATCGTTCCTGTGCTTGTATGTATTACGTCAGGATTTTAAAAAATAGTTAAATATATAACCTTAAAATTAAGGGTGGTTTACCTAAGGGCGAAAAGAGAAAAAATCAATTTTCTCGAAATCCGCTCTAACGATTTTGATTAAATGCTGAATCTAGGCACTTTTTAACACTACAAACAAAATGTCATATCTAATTTTTCCCATCAAAATTACTTTGAGGGTACTTATTCAAAAACAGAAATGTAAAATTTGGATCATATCCGCAACTATTTTGAGATACGAAATATTTTAAAATTGTAAAGTTATAGTAGTATAAAAAATACAAATCATTTATTATACATATATTTTTATAAAACCAGTAGGCTCAACGCTATTAGGAAATATTTTAATGGAGATGTGAAATGTGAAATTAATTGTTATGCCTTTTTGGTGGACAGAGATGCCACTTCTCGATGTTTCTGTACCAGTCTATATTATTTCATTTAAGCTTTTTTGTGGAGGGTTTCTTCAAAAATGTATGTTATTTCGTTTAACAAATCTTAGCGTTTTTAGTAAAGGTCTGTATTTTAAGATAAGAGAGAGATAGTATGTTTATGATTTACCATACCAATTTATTTAAAATGTATTATTTTACAAAAAAAATAATGTTTCTAATAATGAGGCATGTGTGAAGCGTGCGATTGTTTCTGGTTTTTGTTGATTTACGGTCGATGCCACAGAAGCGAACATTAAACCCGATTTCCGCATCTGTATGTTATGCTCCTTATTTTCCCCCACCCCATCCACTTTTTTGTTTTTTCACTTCATCATTTTTTCCATAATCTTTTATGTTCACACTTTAAAAACTTTTCTTGACCCCCAAAAATATTCTCTTGACCCACAATTTGAGAACCACTCTCCTTATCACATTAAAGCAGTCGCTCAAATCGGGAATATAGAAAACACGAGAAAAGGCCAATTTTTTTTTTAAAGCTTAAAGCTCAAAAATAAAAAATAAAAATATATTCTGGTAAAATAATAAGTTTTATTTTCTTCACGTGGTGATATCGACACTAATTGTTGATTATATTTTATGAGTGTAGTGGCAATAAATGACAAGCTTTTTAAATTTGGAGAAAATTGGTCTTTGAATACCAGAACACCCTTGACAGATACTCAACAACTGTTGATATCACTATGTGAAAAAAAAAAAATAGGTTTCCACTTGAGAAATATTTTATTTATTTTGACCAAAAAAGTTTTTCTATAAATACTGCACAACAACCCTTATTTCGCGTTTCCTACATCCCCATCTTAAGATCAGTTGTCTCACACAAGACAGTGAATTATGTTCACCTTTTTTTTAATGTCCATTACCCATTTATTAATCATTTGTGACACAGGAAACCTAGTATCTCTGGACACGATTTCAAGGGACAAAGAAATATAAAACTGTTCAGGAAGTTTGGGGAGGGAGGAGTGCACAAATGAAGGAAGAAGGGTAATAAGAGAGAACACAAAATGAGATCTGACACGGCTCCGAATTCTTCATCCAGTTCGTCTGTCTTGTCCTAACGGCGCCGGCCCGTGAAAAATGACGTGAGAGGACGACGCCTGCATCAATCACGATGGACTCGGTCTGGTGATAGAGGGCGGTACGGGGGTTTGGGTGGTGTAAGTTAAAGGAGATCTGCGGGAATATATAGGCACACATTACTGGAGAGTTCACGGCATGTCCACAAGTCCCGCAAATCAGTATATGGAATTTTGGTCATAAATGTCGCGAAACTGTCATGATTTATTAAGATTTCTGGAAGTGTCAGCTCAAAGGGTTTCATGCGCCCAAAACTAAACTTAAAATTTACGCCTCAGTTGTATTTTGTATAAAACAAATAAACCGAATCCATTGCGTGACGCAAAATAGTAACAATATGGTGCCAAAATATTTGACAAAAATAAATTACAATTTTTTTTAAAAATAAATCAAAGATAAGTGCGCCCCTTTCCGTTCGTTTAGTTAATATGTGCAAAAATAAGTATCCCTTCTTCCCTTTCTCTTAATATTCCCGGAAGATTGTTATTAAATATATAGTTATTCGCAAACAAAGTGAAATCGAATGTTTTCAAACTATAAAAATATTAACCAATTTAAAAAACATAGCATCTAATATTTTATCCGATATTAAGAGTATATTCCTTTATTACAAAATAATCACTAGCTCATTTAATTTAAATCATTATTTTTTAAACACTAACCAAATTTTAGAAAACTTTGGAATGCGCACCTAGATTCACTTAATGGACCTGCTTTTTGGTCATAAATATTACGAATCTAAGTCAATCTACTTGTAAAAACAAGATTTGTAATATTGTTTTCTACATATCCATATGTATATATATTCTTCGATTGTGATATTTTAAAATAAGAAAGCCAGAGAAGCTTTATATATATATATATACACAAGTTAATGCGTTCATCATTAATGTTATTAAAAGCTTAATCTAATAGATTAGGAATATAAGGTTAATTATGAGTAAATGCAGCTGCATTATCATAAAGAGTAATTGGTACAAACACAGTTAAAAATCAAATATGGAACACCTGCCCTCTCCCACCTTCCTTACTTCCCAAAGTGCACCCAACTGAGATAAGAACACCTCACCATCGGTGGTTAAAGTTAATTGCAAGTCGTAGGCCCGCATGCACAAACAAGGCTGAGTGAAATAAAAGGGAAAGTGCGTTGCAGCAAAATAAATAGCAAACCAACTCGCACTTGACTATTCCACCTTCTGTTTCTGCTCACGCTCATTCTTGCCACGTGGCGAGTCTTAATGATGATCTCGATTTGAGCGGGAACTTAATCTTCTATCTCTGCAGTATTTTAATAGTAATGAATAGCTGTGTTAAGGTGATGGGTTAGTTATTAAAAATACATTGGTACTTGTGGACAACTTGGTTTAGATTGACGGTGCTCAAATTGATGACTGACAAGGTATTTGGGATTCCGCGACAATCGAAGGATGAAACTTTTTTTTACATCCATTACTGTTTCCAGCCTGGTCTGTGTCAATTTTATTCAAGCCATATATTTTACACTATCGGCTTGCTAGGCTTGGCGTAGCTTAATCTGCCTTATAGTCTATCTTAAGACTAGGACGGGCACAACACCCAATCCCCGGCCGTTAATCTATCAATGTTTAAGGGTATACCCATATTTCCTCCAATGATAAATTTTCGGCCATGCCGAGAAGCGAAGCCGGGACCCTTAGCTCAGAAGACAGACACGCTACCGGCTGAGCTAAGGAGTTTGACTAGAGGATGAAGCTAGAAAGGTTAAATCAGGAAATTATAGCTAAAGTCCGTTCACCGTAGGAATTGTTTTCTTAAAGGCCCTTTTCCCTACCAGAAATCTATTATATAGTAGGATATTGATATGAAAAAAGACCTTTCAGAGAGTAATTCCTACCGTGAATGAAGTATACTTATTTTACTATTGCCTTAAACAACCAATTAAATCTTGACTGAATATTTTTTTAACTTTTTTTAATATGTCGAACATTTGAGCAAATTATAGATTACTTTCAAAAGAGTATTTTCCCGTTATTAATCCCACTATTTAATTTCAAGTCCCAATTATAGTGCATAAGTTAAAAAACGTCAACTCTCGCTTAACAAGACCAGCTTGTGGACTTAAATATATTTTAAATCATGAGTGCCCAATTTTTTTAAAGCGCGTATTCTGGGTGAATTCGAGGACCTTTCAGAAAAAGCACTGAAACATTCAATGCCCTTTTGCACAATATATACCTTTTTACGTGCATTGTTTCATAAAAACTATAAAAAAAAGAAGTGTAGAGGTACACTTGAGATTGATATTAACAAACATTCAATCAAACAGTTAAAAATACATGCGGTTGATTCTCTAATTCGTTTAGTCTTGGGTTTGAGCTCTAATTGCAAGTGTGCTTATTACTCCGTCAATAGACAGTTCTAAATGTCCCAACACTTTTTTTAACTGCACTGAAAATCAATCAACTCTCGTCTAAATGTACTGATAAATGATGTTCTAGAGAAATAAGAGGATGTTCCCCTAAAACGATCCTGCTTGCTTTGTATAAATAAGGGGTTTTAGGAAAATAGGCAAGAGGGATGATAGTGCTTGCTTGGTATAAATGAGGTTTTAAGAAAATAGGCAAGAGGGAAAAGTCCCATAGAATGATAGTGCTTGCTTGGTGTATTAATCATACTAGTTCCAGGTAAAGGGGTACGACCAGAAAGTTCCCTATGAGGATCCCCCTGAACATTGAAGAGGCCTAAGGCCAAGGTTTAAAACTAGTAAAGGACTCTCCAGAGTGTTTTAATATAGAGAATCGTTATTATTTGTTGATTATTACTTCACGCCGTTGGGTTGGTAAAACTCTCGCTGCGTGCGCCTCTTGTAAAGTTTCTAGAGAAAACACTTGAAGCAGCAGCAGTCGCCCACTCGAGCTAAGAAAAGTTTTAATCAGGAGGACTCCTAAGCTAGCAATCGGGGAATTTTCCCCTCGGATCCCGGCATCGCCTACTTTAGGTCGCCGCGTCTCAAAAGAGGTGGGAGGGGGAGGACTCGTAATGATGTCGGTGTTGGGGGGTGGGGGGTGGTATAGGGGTACAATGAGTGCTTCTCAAGTGAGGGAAGGTGATGGTGCAGACTTAATGTAACCTTCCCTCCGCCTCTTTCCCCAGTTCCCGCTTTTAAGGGCTGAGGTTTCTCGGGGAATGTGGAGGTCTGTCAAGTCTTTGTGATGGTAAGGTCGGTGCTAATATACTTTAGGCGCAGTGGTTGTACACCCTGATTTTGGTTGAAATAATTTAGATAATTCAAACAAATATTTTGCGGCCAACATTGATAATATGTTACTATATTATTGGTGTTATTTTATAGGTATTGATAATATTTATCAAAAGTGACAGCCGAGGATAACATAAATATATGAATATATTAAAATTATTTTGATAAATTTATAACTACCGGCTACCATTTTTACTACCAAATCAAGCTATACCTGTTCGCTCTGATTTTATTTTTTCAAGATAGCTTATTTAGTATTTTTATGATTGTTATAAAGTTTAAAAAAATCACAATCTTCTGGAAATTATGTTTAGTTTCTTCACTTAAATTATAATGTTATGAATGTACAAGATAAGGTTGATACGCACAGGGAAAATTCTAAGAATTTGATGTGACACAGAGAAATTGAGACAAACAACACAATCCTTTCGCGAGACCGTCAATTTTCCACTTAACCACTCAAGGTGGGGATGTAAGAAATGCAAGAAAGGGTCAGTGTTTTTTTTTGTAATTTTTATAGTAAAACTTTTTTTTGGCCAAAACAAATGATTGCGCTGGTAGAGATATAGTTTAATTTTCTTTACGTGGTGATATCAACAGTATTCGTCATGAGCATAGTGGCATTGGATGACAAAACTTTTTAAATTAATAGAAAAATTTTGTTATTCAATTCCAGGAGACCTTTAACAGTTATTAAAGAACTTTTGAGGTCGTCTTGTGAAGAAAATTAAGCTCTTATGTTCGTACTGAAGCATTATTAGATTTATTGTGTAGAAAAAAATGGTTTGATACAAAAAAAAGGGGCATTTCTCGTGTTCCGTACATCCCCACCTTAAGCACAATTTCAGCACGTCGCCGGAAATTTAAACCAGAACACTCAATTTTGTATTTAAAAAAGGCTTACTGATGGATCTTAAGTGACGTTCAATCTTCGTTAAAAACTTAAGTATGTTATTTAATAATATAGCTTAAAAAATAGCTTTGTAAATGCTGCAGTTTCGTCAGATTTTCTAGCTCTATTATTATTATTATTATTATTATTATTATTATTATTATTATTTACTCGAAAAGTGAGTCGATTTACTTCTAATAGTATCACAAATCCTGTGAAATCTCTCCACATTTGTTGCGATTACAGCGAACCTGGCGGTATGTATAGGGTATTACCGGGCTTGCGTGCGCTGCGGAACACGTTATCACGAAACGAAAAGGGCCGTAAATACTCTCTTGTCACAACAATGAGATTCAACACATTCGTTTTTAAAAATAGCTTGTGTGTGAAAATCGTGCATATTATAATCGATCAGTTGTAACATGTGACTTGCTTACTTATATAACCCAATATGGCATTTCTAGTGCCGTTTTGCTTATCTCAAGGATACTTACTTCCTTATCGCCTCTTGGTTGACGAATATATCATTTTAAAATGCATATTTACCTAAGGTATTTAACGTGCACTTTCTGAACCGACTGATTATATCAGCTCACAAGAAATTCTTTGAGCGAGAGTGAAAGGTATTTTACTTATCTTCCAGGCTTACTTGGGGACCGACGGCTTTACTTTCCCTCTGAAGGAAGTTGCGCTACGGACTTTTATCGCACAAGATAAAAATCCGTCCACCCCAGCTGGGTTTGAACCCACGATTATTGAGTCCTGAGGCTATCATTTTATCCCCCACTCCCCACCCCACCTCAAAGACCACCGAGATTGACACAAACATTTCAATACAATATTGTATCTTTTACTATTTTATAGCTATCCCTTGAAATAGTGATTGGGGCCTTTGCGTCGAGGGCTATGCTTTAAAACAAACTTGTTGGGCGTCACGCGAATCTGGTTTTATTTAGTAGTGATGGGGAAGACTGTGTTTTAATGTGGGATGGTTGTACTAAATGTGTGTTTTTTTAGTGATAGTTTCTCGCGCTTCAACCACGCGAATATGGCCTGTCCACATTTAATTTCACTGGGGTGTACATGAGGAGTGTAATGGCCTGGGCTGTTTCGTCAATTCGGGCGTAGCCTAATTTTTTCAGCTGTCCGGTCATTTTTATAAATACAGTACATTTTTAAAATATTTAATCTTCATTTGTAAAAAAAAATGCCATTTGTAATTTGTGAAATTGATACCTACCTCTTTTGTAACGTCAAAGTTTGTTTTTTGTCGTTTCGATGACGTTATAACCCAGTTCAAATGTGTATATAATGTAAATATATTAAGTCAAGGTCTTCATAAATGTATTTGACTTTTTTTTCTAATTTTACAAACCTCGAGTTTCATAAAATTCTAAAAAAAAAAAGGTCTAATACATTTATGAAGACCTTGACTTGATATATTTACCAATTTTGAGGAACTGGTAGATGAATTGGGAAGATGAATTAAATGATGGCGGCCTCTTAGTCAGTATAGCTCGCGTGCAGTCATACATCGTGGACTAGTTAGGTGAATAACAAAATCACAACAACAACAAAATTTTGATCTCTTTCTTGTTTATGACGTAATATGTATGACACTTAAAAACTGGCATAATTATTATCCCAGTAGCACCAAGTCTAAAAAACACTTTTTTTTTTAAATTCAATTTTAAATAAATTTTTCTTAACAAAAAATTCGGGAATTCTAATTTGGATTAGAGATTTAAAAGAAAATTTAAGACTCGAATTTAATAAATTGACGTAGGACTTGACCCATCTCTTAATATATATTAATTATCAATTTAAATAACTTAAAGGTGACCTGGCGGTCTAGGGGTAAGGTGTCAGACTTCTGTGCTGGTGGCCGGGGTTCAATCCTCGGTCCCGGCACAGATTTATCTGATTATCAAACCCTTCCTTCACCTCTGACAAGGCATCTTGTGAATGTGGGGAATGCCAGGCCTCCACCGTGGTTCGGATTCCACGTTAAACTGTAGGTCCTTCATTTCATCTCACAATCACCCTACCANGGCACAGATTTATCTGATTACCAAACCCTTCCTTCACCTCTGACAAGACATCTTGTGAATGTGGGGAATGCCAGGCCTCCACCGTGGTTCGGATTCCACGTTAAACTGTAGGTCCTTCATTTCATCTCGCAATCACCCTACCATTACACATTAGCGTAAGTGCGTATAACCCGAACGGGTAGTAAGAAGCGGTGCTAATAATAATAATAATAATAATAATAATTTAAATAACTTAGTATAAAGAAACCATGGGGAATAGAGTTTATATATATTTTTTTAATGTATGATCTCTTGAATATGTGTTATTTTTAAAACCGGTTTATGTTATACTAAAGGCCTTTGTCAGTTTAAAAACTCTCTTAAATTTGTATTTAAATTAAATGTGAAAATCAAGCTCAATCTGATAAAACTTGCTAAACAAACGGCTCCAAAACGCGCTGATAATTTTATGTATTGTGTAGTTAAGGTTTTGTTTGTTCATTACCGCCTAGGGGGAGGGAGTTAGAAGTGGGGTTGATATATTGATGGTGTTTTACGGACTCGGGGTAATCCCCCTGTGGGAACCCAGGGTCCGGGATCAGACCCACTCTGCTCGGAGCATTACGGTCCCCGGTGCTTTTTGAAAAGGGTGTTACGGTGGGGGAAGAGAGACACCAGTACTTTCTAAGCGCCACGGTTATTCCTGGCACGCTGGCAGTGGCGATACCTCCACATTAGCAGCAATTAATTGTTGCGGGATTAGGTTGAGTCCTCGCGAATAAAGGTGGAGGATTGAAACGAACAAAATTAAACTGTGTTCTAACGTTTTGTTTTATTGAGAAACTTTAGTGGGGACCCTTTTTACCGGGGTATTTAACATGCACTTAATCACTCAATCCACTCACCTGAAAAACCGCTCGTACTTGTAAAACACCTTTATTTGTGTGGAAAACACAGGGAATTTAACGAAACATCGATTAAAATTTTGGGAATATTAAGAATTGTTGACAAATAATTAGCTTTAAATAGCAGGGCCATGCAAAGAAGAAGAAACAAAACAAATTTAAAGACTATAAGTACGCTGATAGGAATCCATGTATTATCTTTCGTTTCACCCCGACCCTTTTTTTCGCCTTGACTGCATACATTTCTGTCATGGTCAAATCATCTTGTTCAAAGATCACCAATCACATCTTAAAACAATTTTCAATTTTATGAAAAATGAAATATAAAATTCAATTTCTTGTCTATACTTCTATCTACATAGTATAGTTTTTTAACGTGTGTGTGTGTGTTTTCACACCCTCCAGAGTTCCTTAGATGACCTATAAACTTGAAACTTTCCACATTTATATTTTAGACTACGGGACAGAACCTAATGGAGCCAGATTTTTGATTTTTTTTAAATAAAAATATAATTTAGTTCACTCTTACTTTAGCAACTTTTATATAATAATTGAAATTAATATACTTTTTTTTTACAAACAAAGCCAAACCTTCCGGTCGCAGACAGGCCTATAAACTTGTCTAGACTAAAGTATCTGGAAAAAACGGGAAAGGTGGGGAGGAATGCCCTCGATGAAACCTCTAAAACATGATGAATTTTGTATTAAGAAAATTGGCGGTAGCACTGTATGCTTTAACGATTGTCAATTAACCATTGTAAAATGGGAAGCCAAAATTTCACCCTTATTAAAATATTATATGCCGGTAATCGACCTCTGCATCCTTAGATTGGTAGATTAGCACTGCCGACTTGAGATAAGTTGTCAGGCAGCTAGGAACACAATCTTAGGTTACGTGAAATCACGACTTGATCGGGAAGCGACAATACCATAATATTAGCAAGCACCTTCATCTGGGGTCAGTAACAAGTAATATCACCCGCTTCGGTGGCCGCATGGTCTAACGCGCCACTCTCATGTTGGGCTAAACTGCCGAAGACGGGGCGATTGGGGTTCGATCCCGGTCGGGTGCACAGAGGGTGGTTTTTCCACGCCCATCCCCCACCCCACGTAATCCAGGTGCATTTCCTCTAAATTAAGCCTTCCTAATTCCTAACCCATTAGTGAAACTAGTACATAGGCGTATAACCCGAACGGGTAGTAAGATACCGTGCTTTTTTTAAAAAAAAAAAAAAGGAATATTGCCAACAATTTATATCCTTGTACTAAATAATTGGATCATTTCGGACATTGAGATGTTATTACTGACAGGGTTTTGAACCCTACATTCTTTATATTATACTGCATATCTATCTTTTATTTTCATTAGTAAATATACTTATGTTTGAAGTAGAACTGCTAACAATAACATACAAAGCCTACTTAGTCTTATTTTAACTAGTTTCTCTTATTTTTCACAAGTTCTTCCAAGAACTGTACTACATAATTTGTAACCATTCAGTTTAATAATTGTCCGTTTATTTTAAAGAAAGAAAGTGCCATTAGAGTTCTGCTTGTTCATTGTACGTATTTTAAAAAAAATAGCTGCTTTATTTGGTTGACAAATAAAATGAGCATGGACAGTCTTTTTTTTTATTCGGCCCTTTAAAATAGTTATGTAATTAAAAACTGCCAAAATAAAACCTATAACCCAAGTTCACCTCCACTACCTTAATTACAATGCAATTTATTGTTCGTTAAGCTATGTTTGTTTACATTTATTTAGTTACCAACCTTCTACATTTAGCAATGTCTTAAGGTCCCATTACCGTGGTCATAAATAAAGGTAACCATTACTCTGCAACAAAGCTAACGCAATGTGTTTTTTTTATCCCCAACATTCCTACCGGTGACAAATTGTATCGCAAACCCTCTTCCCACCTTATCAAAAGTGGTAATATTGTTCATTGTTTCGACCCCCTCTTCGCTTCGCTTGTAAAACCTTTGCAAACACCTTTTAAACCCCCCTTCAAAACTGTTTCTGTGTATTTATCGCCCCCAGACTCTGAGTTCACTCTTGTTTGCAGGTTAACGGAGAGGTGTTACAATATTGCGTCTCCATAAAATGCGAGAGGGGTTGGTTACTAGGGGGTCCTCCCACCCTTCACGTAACCACCGACAATTTACTGCCGCTCTTCCCCTCCCTTTTTTGCCTGTAAATCTCCAACCTAGGAGATTTTATTGCCAAGCTTTGCATTCTTAACGTCCGCTATTCTTTTAATTTGTGGGCGATTCACCTCTGGCATCGTCGAAAGATTTCTTCGGGTTTACCTGACACGGGGGGATGTTAGGGTCATTGGTTTCACCGATGGCGAATAAAACAAACATGGCCTAATGCTGTTTGTTACAAAAGAAAGAAAAACCTATCGAAGCTTTGCAGCTCTAGTAGAATTCTGGAAAGAATAACCTTATTCAACAGTTATATGAGTCACTAAAACTTATTTAAACTAACCATTCGCCAAGTCAAATGAGCTGCAGCTGTCGTAGTTTTTAGATAGTTGCAATTTCTTATAAAATAGTAGTAATACATTTAAATGTTTTAAATTTTGACCACCAAAAAATGTTATATTTCCTAAAAGACCTTTCTATCAGAAGTTTACTTTATGTAGGTTCTCAACTATAACTTGAAACCTTGTGTATTGACTTGACTGGTGTGTTTGGTAGTTTCTCCTTTTATATAATAGAATATTGCTTTAAAAACATTGTCAACTTATATTAATATTTGTAGGCTAAACAAAAAGTATGAGGGGTCTATAATGCATTGTAAGTCTTGCAAACACGAACACTTAAGTGTTCTAATATGTGTCTCTGTTTTTCTAGAGCTCTTAACTGTTTTTTTTTAACTTACCCAAGATCATTAATTTACCACCTTCGGGGCTCGCAGGTAAAACTAATTGGATTTGTAAAATAGTGGATTCGACTCCTCTTGTTTAACCCAAATAAACGGCTTAATGTAAGAAGCGAGTAAGAGTAGAGCAGTGAAAGGAGATGTACCCGCATTAGCGTGGAGAAACCCGGTCATATGGTATAGTGTTCAATGCACCTGGCTGCGAACTTAAGTGTACCGGGCTCTATTCCCAACTAGTTTCATTGGCGATTTTTCCCGAATGGTGAATTATCCCACCGGTCACTAGAGTTTGGTTTGTTAAACTTGTGGTAGGTTCAAAATCACTTCTGGCTCCACACCTTCACATTCATTATCTTCCCATTATCTCATTACGGATATGATGTGTAGACAACTTCCATAGGTGTGCCCTGGGTAACGTTCTGTGCCATCAGAGTGGTTAAAAGTCGACACACACATGCGACCGAACTGAATACTATTTTTTTTTAAAGCGTGGAGAAGGTATGGGAAAACCATCCCCAGTGCGCCCTGCCGATATTCCATCCTCGACCTCCCCATCGCTGGCAATACTATCTATTGTGAACCTACCCACTTCAGTGGCTGAATGGTCTAAGGTGTCACTCTCGTGTTAGACTGGCCCGCTTATGATGGGGATATTAGGGTTCGAATCTTGGTCGGGCCTACTGATGGTGGGTTTTCCTAAATGTTTTCCCATCCTCCTTCCCCGCAAATGTGGTAGATTACCTGCAAAATGCTGCCTTCCTCATCCCTTCCCCATTAGAGTAATTATCATATATGTGTATAAACTGAAAAGGTTAAACCCACCCCACCAACCCACTTCAGCAGTCGATTGATCTAAAGCAGTGATGGGAAACACATTTGTCAATGTACCCACCCACAGGTGTGACAAAAGAGAAGTGAAATTCGCCACACCATGTAAACATTGAGTAGTTAATTTGCTAGCTCAAACATTAAAAAAAAACCTCATAGGTTGAACAAGTTTATTCAAAATATGTATGACTACTCAGTTACAACTGCTTCAGATTCTAATAAGTAAAATGTTTCAAGTTGAAAATGTAAGACGACTTATGCGAGATTGACAATTCATTTGTCACAACCTACAACCAGCACACACCATCAATAAAAAGTTTAATCTATTTTGAGAGCTGGCAAACTCACATTCGCCACATGTGGTGATTGGCGACAGGATTGCTCACCCCGGATCTTAGGCGTCACTCTCTCAATGGACTGACTGGATGGCGTGAAGATCGGGGTTTGGATTGGTTTTTCCACTCTCCCACTATACTGATGCGGGCACACTTCCTATAAATTCCTCTGAATTCAACATCCCTCTAAATTCAGCCTTCCTCATTTAAACAAATTTGCGTAATCGGTACAAAAGCGCGTAACCCAAACGGGTAGTTAGTATGGCATAGTGCTAATAAATAATATCGCAAGCCTGATCTATTAAACCGCATGAACATCAGCGTGGGTGAAAATAATGTCGTACACAAGTTTAAGAAAGCTCGTTTTTGCTTCATCGTCTAATGTATTTTTGTTCCCATCTTTATGACACCGTCTGTATGTTTGGTGTGGTTTTCCTCTGAGATTGTTATGACTCCGACCTGCCCATACAGTGCTAGAGATTATATCCTCGAAGTTTTTTATTTTTATTTTGCAACCTTGATGCCATTATAGCTGCTGCTCGTTCTTTCTTGACCCTCCTTCGAGACACACAAGTCATTTGCACGGGTGTAATGCCCTCAGCCTACCATACCTTGGCTCTTCAGCACCGCGCGATACGGTACTTTACCCCCCTTATCAGCAATAATAATAAAAATAATAACTTTTGATCCTGAATAAAATAAGTATCGTGTCGTTGCAGGAACACAACGTATCGGAAACACATAAAATAACATGCTTAACGGTCTTTTCCCGCCAGCCTTACGAATTATAATCGCCCTCGTAAGGTTTTATGTTTACAGGTTAAGAGCTTGGTAAAGTATTACTTCGGTGGCTGCATGGTCTAAAGCGCAATAGACTAGACTACCGATGATGAGTATTGGGGTTTGCATCCCAGTCGAGTATACTGAGGGTGTTTTTTCATAAATGGTTTTCCACTCTTCCTCCACGTGAAAGTGGGTACACGTCCCCTAAATTTAGCCTTACTCATCCCTGCTTCATTACCGTAACTAGTAAAAAGCCGAATACCCGAGCAAGTAGTAAGATGCAGTGCTAAAAGAGTTTTTTTATATTAAAGTATGGAGTATACGAACTAAAATAAACAAAACTATCGATCACATATATTACAAAATTTAGGGGGATATTTATAGTCTAGTTTCGGGAGTCAACCAATTTCCCGTTATATGAATAATAAGCAGTCCAGGTCAAATGGGGGATTGGCTGACCACCTAATGTCGAAGTTAATGTAATTTCTGTCGCCTGAAGCACAAAACCCATTGCAACGGCATGACACCGCTCGGCACCAACCACTTTGATTTTTTTTTTTGTGCTGTAATCCACTATGAGCGTCCGGCACGTCTAGGCACCGCACCGGCCAGAACGCTCTTGGGAACATTTTCGCCGGTCGAGGCAACCGGCCAGTACGGCCCTGACCACATGCTACTTAACATTACATTTGTTGTTATTACTGTGTTTAGTTTTTGTGATTTATGTTTTAATTTTATTATTTGTGTAAATGTGAGTACGGATGAACTTCTTTTCTGAAATATATCGTGCACCCAGGATTTGTGCTTCCGCGGAACAAGTTTTCCCGCTCTTTTTCTTCAGCACAAACCGCTACAATTATCATAAACTCTTCTTCCGGTGACCCGCCTCGGTGGCGTAGTTGGCGAACGCGCTTGTCGTGTTGAGCTCGAATGCCGGGGACGGGGAGATCGAGGTTCAAATCTGGGTCGGGTGAACTTGTGGGTGGTTTTTCACTCTCCCTCCACGTAAATGCTGGTTCACTTCCTCTAATTCAACCTTCCCAATTCCTAATCCATTAGCGTAATTAGTATTTAAAGCGTATAACCGAACGGGTAGTAAGATGCGGTGTTAAATAATGATAAAAAAAGACTTCTTCCGGTGAAATGCCCACTGCATCTGAAGTATTTTGACCGTAACCGTGATGTTCTGGCTGGTCATAATGGGTTCACTACAGAGCTGTAGGGTGCCGAGCGGAGCCGGGTGGTGTCGGCGGTTGCGATGGGTTTCCTGCTTAACCCAATATGAAAGCTACAGCTACTGTCATAACATACTGCACCTATTTGTGTGTTTTTTTTGGACGGCAACAAAGACAGAGCTAAACATAAAAAATATACTTTTTTGGTTGGTGGTGAAAAATAGCGCATCTCACGGTTGACATTTTTCTTAATAATTAGTCCGTTATTTGTATAACGGTGACTTGTTTGTATCCTTTTTTTTTCGTGGATATAAAGACAATGAGTGTTCTCTCTGGTTTAAATATTTCTTTAATATTAGTGGCCTTTCTCATCTTCACTTCTCTTTCCTAATTGAATTTCGGTGAAATTGCGAAAGCGGAGATTGTTGCTCGAATTCTAGAAATGATTTTTATATGTATAATTGTCATTAAAAGTATGGGATAGGATCTCTCTATTATTTTTATTACAGCTATTTCACGTTCTGTTAATCCGAGCTACTTAGATACACGTCTGAGCTGAAACAGGAAACTGTACCGCCGTTAATTAAATCTGGTACTACTTAACGTGAATATAACTAAAGGGGGTCAGGGACAACGTTATGTTAGGTGAAGGGGTGGTCAAAAATCGGATAAAACTGCCACATATTCTGTCAATGAACTACTCCAAGAAAGGGGCTAAAAATTAGGACGTTAATTTAAGGAAATGCATTGGTATTAGCGCACAGGGGAGTTGATAAAAGCGCAGTGATAAATTCCCCAACTGGAAAAAAACTCCTGATGTACTCGACCGAGATTTAAGACCTCCGTGTCACCGGACATCTGGTAAATGTGGGTCTACTATATATATTTTGAAGTTGGAAAGAGACACCTCTCATCACCCGGCTGTCTAATTGTCCGGACTTGTTTTCGGTAGCTTCATTAGCGTGTTAAGTTGTCACATCCTCTCCTGTTAATATGGGCTCAACATCTGTTTCACAGCTTGACTGAGGGAACAGGCCAGACAGGGAGGATCCCAAACACTGCGAGACATCCTCATTTGTTATTTCGGAGGCCATGAGACACACTCTCTCTCTCCTAACTCTCTCACACACACAGTACACTCATACACACACTCGCTCTCTCACGCGCACACACTCACTCTCTCTCATGCACACACCTACACAAACACTCACACACACACACACACACACTCACTCACTCACACTCACTCACTCACACACACACACACACACACACTCACACTCACTCACACACACACACTCACACTCACTCACACACACACTCTCACACACACACACACTCACACACACTGACTTGCACACACACTAACACACACTGACTCGCACACACTCACACTCCTGAATGGTGATGTTGAAACAAACTTGATTTTATATATAGTTTAATTAAACATTATTTTGCATATTTCATTTACTGTGTGCTTAAAATGGTGACCAATCGCCTCAGAGAGACTTAGTTTTAATCTCAGTTGGGTTAACCTATAGTTTTTCTTTATGTTCTACGTCTTGCTACCCACTCGGTTTATCTTCATTTAGTTACAATGATGGGTTAGTAATAATATTCGAGCCCCGATCATCCTACCGTCGGAAAACTAGACCAGTGCTAGTAACTACCAGAGGTATATTGAGCAACCCGCGTCTTATAACGCGCCACTCTCGTTTTAGACTAGACTGCTGATGACTGGGATATCGAGGTTCCATTCCAATCGGGTGCACGGAGGAAGGTTTTCCCTAAAGGTTTTTCCACTCCTCTTCTCCGCAAATGCTAAGCCATTAGTGTAATTAATATATAGGCGTACAACCAGAACGTGTAATAAGACGCGGTGCTAATAAATAATAGATAAATAATAATGTATCTAATTAAGAGCATGTGTAGAAAGATCATTTTGACCAGGACTTTTTCTCATTTAAGGATGTCTGGTGACTCCGCGATACTCGTCACAAATAATCAAAAACTGTCGAGATGACTGTGTACTAAATGTATTTTATGAATAAATATATTTATTTTGTTCAAAAATGTTTTTTGACATCATTAAAGATGAGCAAAATAACGTTAACTCACGTTCCCTTCCATTCCACATTAAGCGTTTTTATGTGTGTTTTTTAATCCTAGGATTTTATTGAATATCTGACATTTTTTACAGCAAATTAAAGTTTTGTTAAAAAGATTAGTCTCTTTTTTTATATAGACATATAACGGAAGACGTTCCACTCTGAACTTCAAAGGGCGAGCTCTATTCGTGAAGTGGCGGTGAATTACCAGAGAGATAAAGCAAGCGGCGTGACGAAGGACTTGCCATTTCTCTCTCGTTCTGCTGACGATATGTTGTTTCCTTTCTGTCGCCCTCGAGATGTCCTGGGCCGAGCCGGGCTCCAGAGAGCTGAGCCTGTATTTGGGCCCGAGCTACACGACTGGAATCGTTAAGTGGCTCCGTTCCCTGTACGCTCGTGCGCAGAACCCGTTAAGTTTCTTCCCACCGCGTATTAATACCCGTCCGAGTTATACGCATATTTATATTAATAATTTAGCTAATGAAATAGGGATAGGGAAGGTATAATGTATATGAAATGTATCTGAATTTACGTGGAAGTACAGTGGAAAACCATTCTGTTTAAAAAAAATCAGAACACTCGACCGGGATTTGAACCCCAATTTACCCCGTCACAGGAAACCCATTCTAATTAGTTATTTGTTAGAACATGTAGCCTCTGTTGCAAATCGCTTTCATATTGAGTTTAGCGATGGAATTTGTATTTGTTATATAAATCATTAAGGGCCGTATGTATAGTCGACATTCGGAGGTCAACCAATCCCCCATTTTACCCTGACTGCTTATTATTCGTAACATCTAGTGGGAGATTGGTTGACTCCCAAGAATAGACTATAAGTATGGCCCTAAATATTGTTATATTATTCATTATTAGTGTTGTTTATTTTAGTTCCTACACAGGGGTTATTTAAACAGTTATTCCATTTGGAAGAAATGAGAAAGGTAGTCAGATGAAATGACAAAGCAATTGTGTGGAAAGAAAATGATAAAATTGGAATGATAAAAACCACACTCTAGTGCAGTCAGTGTAGATCCGAACCTTGACCTCGTCGTTAGCGATCCATTCGCAATCCTGAAGCCTTAACACCGCCTGGCCACCGATGTGGATGTTAGTATAGTAGTAAGTGTGTGGAATGATGTATTTAAATAACAAATTACCTTATAATTACACACAACAGCTAACAACCCTAGCTCCAGGAATTTTACTATTCTATTTGTGTAACAAAGTGTAAGTACCCATATTCACCCTCCCCTCATTACCCTTATACACACATACTAAATTCTTTTTGGAGTCTCCTAGAATCAAACCATGCCCTATAAAATCATAAACTCTTATCTTTTTCTTCTACAGGTTAAATGCTAAGAGTTAAAAATAAATTTTTGTTTATTTAGCACCGCGTATTACTACCCGTTCGGGTTATACGTTTAAGTACTAATTACGCTAATGGATTAGGATTTGGGGATGTGTAATTTAGAGGAAGTGAACCTGCATTTGCGTGGAGGGAGAGTGGGAAACCGTTTAGGAAAAACCACTCCCAGTTCACCCGACCGAGATTCGTACCTCAATCTCCCCGTCCTCGGCAGTCTAGCTCAACCAGTTAAAATTGTAATTATGCATGTCGAAAGGAGATGATGGGTAATAATGGAGTCAGGGTTAATACAAATATTTTACTAACAAAGCCTCGGAATTTACGTTTACATAAGCTGTGCACTCAACCCCCCCCCCACCCCCAAAAAAAAAATTGACGGAAAAGGAATAACTCATTAAGCTCGTTTATATTTCAAGTTAAGTCAACATGAGACGCAGGTAATTTCAGTTGCTTTACTCTAGGGCAGATTAAAACTCGAATACAATTGCATGACAAAAGTAATTATGTGTTCTTGTTTGCTCTCAGTGCTTAATTAAATGTTGTAAGTTTGCATGCGCTAGTTACTAGCAAAATAAAGTAATTAATCCTGAATCCCTCTGGGTCAGAGCAACCTCTCTTATGGCGCATAAGGTACGGTGCACACTTTCCCGCCATTCGCACGGAATATGAACTATTTTAAGAGGCAATTTCACAACTAACTAACTAACTACACCTCATTCAACTTACTCACCAACCTCTCCCAACTGAATATTAAGACCACCCGCATCGGTGAACATGTGGCCTAAATGTCTGACTGTCAGGTGATAGGGAGTTCAAATATCGAAAGGGTATTCTATGGGTGGTTTTCCCTCAAATATTTCCACTCGTACATGCAAATGCGGGCACATTTGTACCATACCTGTCCCATTAGTGGTATTTTTTCACCACTTTTAGTACACGTATGCGCTGTAAGCATACTTAGAATGCACCAGTGGAATAGGACTGAAGGTAGATTATTAGAGAGAAAATGTACCCGCACTTGCGTGGAAGTAGAATGCGTAACTATTTAGAAAAAACCACCCACAGGACACCCAACTGGGATTTGAACCCCCATCTCCCCGTCACCTACAAACCATTCTAACACCAGAGTGACGTGCTAAACCATGCGACCACCGATGTGAGTATTAGTATAATTAAATACCTATAGTCTGTACTGGTAGTGAGACGTGGTGGAATTATTTTCTCCTCCAAAGCATATTGCTAAAAAAAAAGTGTATTTGCCCACCGACACGTAAGTTTTCGCATCGGTGGTTACGCAAACTAAGACTTTGTGGACTCCTCTTTTAAGTCCAGCTGGTGGAGGGAAGGTTGAGGTTCGAATAATGCAAATGTGGGAATATTTCTCCTAAACTACACTTCATCCGTACCCCCCATCAGTGTGAATATGCGGACAGCCCGGACGGGTAGTAAGGGGTGGAACACTGACACGCCATGAGTCATAAATGTATTGACGGTATGGCAGATAAGGAACTCAACCATTCCAATTACTTGTAAACTTGTAAATGTATTATTATTAGTATTCATTTTATAACATGGTTTACATGCTTGTAAGCCTCGCGAGGTTCTAACCTTGAATAAACTTTTAACAATCTTTAAGAATATGGGAAGGGAAAAGGTGCCTTCAACAATCACACGTTTGGTAGTAGTCGTGTCTGAGAGAAAATGGTCGTGCTAATTATTGCGGTGGCAGTGGCGTATGCTAATGGGATGTAACTTTGCCGTGAGACTTATCTCAGACTTGGTTTCATAATAAATATATCTTTAAGCGTTCCGTGCGGCGAAACTTTGGAATGAGTTTTATCAGATTTACATTTATTTTAACTGTTATGGAACACGTTTTATGTTCTGTAAGTTTACATTTATAGTAGCTTATATATTTTACAGTACTGTAATTATTTTTAGTTGCGAGAGCTACAACATGTACATACAGTGGAGCGTCGTTAATCCGGATCGATCGGGACCGGGACCCATCCGGATTACTGAATTGTGCGGATTTTCAAATGTGCTTTCAATAACTGTATACATACGCATACGTGTGGTTTTTCTTTTCTGTAAACCTTCTTCAGAATCTAGTTTTGAAGCAAAACGTTGCAAACTGTCTTTCTTTGCTTTAATGTCACTAATGGTTGAAGTTCCCACACCATATATTTTAGCGAGAGATGCGCCACTTTCCCCTTTAGACAGTCTTCGTAGAATTTCTAGCTTATCCTCTATATATAAAAATGTATGTTTCCTTTTATTTGATAATGATGACATGATTAACAAAGTAAAAATATGTACCGTTTTAACTCTCACACTAAAACGTCACAAGGCAACTATAACACTGCTGTAAAGTTTGTAAATGATAGCACAGAACTGAGCCGAGCACGTGACCAAGGAGAGGCGACTGGCTAAATCGTTGAACTCTCAAGGACACCTTCCACTACCTCCCCTACCTGCTCTCACCGCCGATCCGGATTTGCGACGCTCCGGATTTTTGACGTCCGGATTTCCGACGCTCTACTGTACTAAACATTTACTATTACTTTTTCTTACAATTATTTTTTAACTTTGAATTTATCAATAAAATATACATAATTTGACTAGTTTGTTCCCCCCCTAACTCCCTTTCAACCCTTTATCCCAAAAAATTATCAGATTATTCGGAATTTTGGACTACTGGGGTTCAGTCTAACGGGGGTTTCCTGTGCAGAAAAAATGGGTTTTCACCCAACAAAATACATGAATAGCTACCAAGTTTTGTAGAATATAAATATCAAAACATCTAAGGTCGTGATTTGGTGAACGTGTGCCTAATATGTCGGACCATTTTTTAATACATTCTTCTATGAACCCTTTGGAATTTTTTGGGACACATTGGATTATCGCTGGGTTTGTAAAACAATATGTCCAACCCCGGAACGGTGATCACGTGTCCTAACTGTAGCCAAGCCATTACATTCTGGTTTGCCGGTGACGAGAAGGTCGGGATTTGAATCCCGCATGGTTGTTTTGGGATGTATTATTTCCTAAATGGTTTTTCACCTTGCCTCAAAAACTTCATTAACATGACGTTATAAATAGTTATTTTGATGAGGTTATTTCTTTTTATCGTTAGTGTTCGGCCAGACTGAAAAGCGTGCGAGCAAGCGCGTGATTAGCAAATAGCCCTCGATAGTTGTTGACAAGGAAGCAAGGGTTCGAATCTTGGCTCATTGAACTGAGGGTGATTTTTGACAAGTGATTTATTGTTGTGGTTTTCTCATCCTCTCCCCACGCTAATGTTGATTCTTATTTGTAAAGGCCTACTTTGATTATAATAGTGAAGTATTTTAATATATACGGTTTATGAGCTTACCAACTAAGCTAGGCCGTTAGTAGCAAGTGTGCTAAACCTATCGATAGTAATAAAAATGTCAACTTGAGAAGTTTTCCTATCATTCAATGAGCCAACATACAATAATATTGCCTAGCGCCTGTAAACTAGACTGTACCGGGTCGAGCGCGCGCGCTCAGTCGCTCCAGTTTGGCCACCTCTCATTACAACCAATGTGTTCTATTTAATATTTTAGTCTCTCGTCCAGTCTGGCCGTCCCCTTAGGTGTTATTTAATCGCCAGCTTTATTTTATTGGAATAGGCCGTGCTTTTTTACAAAATATACGCAAGGCTGTTTATTATTATTTTTTTATCCGAGAAAGTTTACTGTTTAAAAACGTGTATCAAGGTCTTGAGTTGACAAATCTGCACCTCTGACAAAACATGCGTATCGAGAATCTCATAAGGCAAGCCAACATTCTCAATGACAAAAGGTTTGGTAGCATTCAATTTGACAACCCCGATTCACGGAAAATCACCAATTATATTTGTCTGGGTTTTTTAAAACCTATTTAAAGTCTTTACACAACTTACACAGCTTGTCTGTCTCGTTGATGTACGCCTACGTGTTGTAACTGATATCACTTTATTGTAATTGAATGAAAAACTTTTGACCTAAGTGCAACTGGCACTGCGAACGATACGGGCCTATTTTAAGATCACACGTGGGGAGTAATTTGACGCGTCTTATAATTAAGCACAAACAAAACGTGTCGCAATGAATTCGACGGAATGCTTGAAGTGACCCATTGAATGTCGATATTTCGACGAAACATCACCACAGGATGTTACAAGGCTTGGTGCTACGAGCTGAATCTCGACCCATGTACGTGCATTTTATTTTTTTCTCGTTAAAACATTGTCATCAGAGAATCAGAGGGGGGCATTATATTTATGAACTTGAGTCCCAATCAAAATAATTAGATGCTGAAAATTACTTGGTGATATTAAAGTAAAGTTGTTTTTTTAACTACCACTCATTTCTTGACATTCAAGGTCGCGAGGCAAATTAGTTCCTCGGTATTTCGCTCGCCTTGTGTGTGCACAGTTTTCCACCTTCGTAGCCCTGTTTTTATTTATTTGTTTCTATGTGTAAATATATGTCACAGCAGCCCAATTTTCCTCTGTCCATTGGGTGTGTCATCATCCACTGAGATAAATAACTGACTGAAGCAAAATATGTCTCGTGGGGGAGGGGGGGGGGG
>CABEEJ010001078.1:22823-73465 GCA_901482245.1 Timema douglasi | reverse complement strand
GGGGGGGGGGGGGGGGGGGGGGATGGTCCGCGCACTGAGAGTGGTTTGGCTCGATGGTCTGGACGTAGCTTTACGTTGTATACAAAAATGTTATCTTTATCACACATATGGGAAATTATTTTTCTGGCTATGCATTTCATGCAAATTTGAAACTTTTAATATATTCGTCCATATAACGAATTAATAGTTCTTAAAACCCGTGGAGAGGGTTCGGGAGGGCTAAATATCTATGTTCATGTTTTGTTGTAAAGAATATATTGCGTGGTCGTGTAGGTTGTATAAATATGCGTTAATAGTCCTACGTGCTTATCTACATATACTGGTTTTCTTATATTCATTTTTTCTACTGCGTAATCACGTTACTAGGGTAGTGATAAGGAAGGTAGAATTTGAAAGCAAATCTTTCTGCATATGATTGGAGGTAGAGTGGGAAAACATTTAAGGCTAACACCCTCAATACACCCATCTGAAACTCTAACTCTTACCTCCCCGTTGCCGACAAATCAGAGTAAATAGTACTATCGGGAGCGTGGGACCACCAATTGGGGTATTTATTATCATTATTATTATTTATTATTATGAAAAGGCTGTAGATATAACTTTTATCAACTGCCCCGTTTTGTTTTAAAAAGAAATCAGTCGTACAATTTTTTAATGCGTTTTAAAACTATTATTTTTTGTTCTTGGAACATTTCCTTATATGTTGGAGAAAATTGGACTCAGGATTACACCTTTTACAAGAACACGATCTTGAAATAAAATTCATTCAATTACAGGCGTCGCCCACTTATGTGCCTGCATGGTCTAAGAAGTCACTCTCGCAGTAGACTTGACTGCCGATGACTAGAGTTTGGGTTCGAATCCCTGGTTGGGTGTACTAAGGGCTTTTTATAAATGGTTTTCCACTATCACTTCATGCAAATGCAGGTATATTTCCTCAATTCCTCCATCATTACATTAGCGAAATTGGTGCATATGCTTATAACCCGGATAGGTACTTAGGGAGGGGCGGTGCTAAAAAAAAGGACAAACTTCAACAAGGCAACCGTGTATTTTTTATTTACAAAATATGGAGCATTCTGGAAAAGAAGTTTCGTCGAGAAAAGAAGGCTCTAATCTAATAATATTTCAAAATCCAACTATTTATTTCTAGACATAATATTTAAGTGTGGGTTTGCATCAATCGCTTACAAATAGTTAACATTAAAATTAATGTTACCGCTACATCAATAGTTCCACAAATTTGTTTCAAGCTACAATTTTAGAAAAAAATAGCTTGCCCTAGCACTCAACAACTATTCCTAATAATACGAATAATACGAACATTTTAAGCACACACCCTTAGATCGAACTAAAGCCTCTTGACTTACTTATAACCGTATTTGCCTTGTGACTGAAATTTAGTGATCACAATAATGTCAAACACACAGCTTAAGGTTTATTTCAATTTATTAACGTTAAATAAAATTTTTACATGGAGTATTTCTCTTAAAATTACCATTCTTGTATTTATTAAATAATTGTGTTTGGCTTAAAGAAAAATTGATCAAATTTTGGCTGAGCATGAAAGTGGTCTCCAGATGAACGTTGGTGCATTTCCTTTTATTTAGCCTTTTTATCTCGGTCTGATTAGGTTAATTAGTCAATAAATTTTGTTGAATTTATCACTTATATATATATATACAAGTATCTATTATAAAAAATGTAACTCTTTTACTTGATAACGTAATAGAGACATTCTTGTCTTTATTTTTTAAACTAAAGCTCATTGTGTGTCTAGTTCAAAACAAAGTAGAGCCAAGGTTACATTTTTTAGCGCTACTTACATATTTTTAGGTCGTGTGAACGAGAATGTAAAAGCAACTTACGGTATCGGTTTGAACTTTGTCCGTGATAGGAAAATATCGTTAAGTGAAGCTTTGGATCTGGAGAGAGTGAGGGGGTTGAGGAGGGAAGTTGCCCGTATAAATATCCTTAGGGCTCGTTCCTTGTGTCCATTAAAAGTTGTAACGGCGAGCTGCGAGTAGAAATCATTCTCGATGGCCATAGCGTGTGTGCCTAGGAGCGGTTTGGAAGGGAGGGGGTGACGGACGCTCCAGATCTGGGGGAACGGAGTAAACGAGCTTCATGAAACATTATTAGATAAAAAAAAATCCTTGGGGAGGAGGCTATCTTACTCTATACTCGTTACGAATGAACGAATACAGGTGGGATGCATGATCGTGATATTCGAGCATATTTTTATATTTCCTTTCTTACCGCGAGCGGATGTAGTGGACATGATTACATTTTACAAAGGTAGGGAAATTAAGCTCTCTTAAATCATATGTGGGAAACTGATTTAAAATGTCAATGGATTGCACATAACGTGGGAACAATCTAATTTAGCTTAAATTAAGAGGCAACTTTAATAAACTCAGCCCTTTTATTATGCTTCCCTGTTTTAACTTTCCCCTATTACTATCTCTCTTTGCCTTCCTATATTTTTCTTTTCTCTATATTTACTAATTTCTCCCTTTTTTCAATGTATACTATTGTCACTTATCAGATTTCTCATTTGTTTATATAAATCATTTTCTTTCCTATTTTTTTCTTTGTTTATATTTCAATTTTATTGATTTATTTTCTCTTTTCTGGCTCTCTTTTTTATATTACTCTTTGTTTTGTAATTATCTTCCTTAATCTCTCTTTCTTTTCATCGTTTGGATCAACATTAATTTCTATGTTTTTAAATATTGCCTATCTTCTAGTTCCATTGAAAAGGTATCGTAAGTTGTAGCTTAGCTGTATTTATATCTCATAACCGGCCCCGTGGTGACGTGGTCAGGGCACCTGACTACGGACCTAGGGGTCCCGGGCTCGATTCCCGGCTGATATCTTAGCTATTTTTCCCGAAAGGGGAACTCCCCGACGGTCACCAGGGTTTGGTTGATTAGGGTTAAGCTAGGTGTAATTGTTTCCACTGATTCCACACCCTCATACTCACTATTTCCTCCCTCTCACTTCATCGGGACATGAAAAGAGCGGCCACGGAAAGGATGTAAAATTGTTAACATTCGGGCGTTCCCTGGCCAACAATACATTAGTAGGCCTTCTGACTAATCTTTCCACATACTGGGCTAAGAGTGATGTAGCCCAGACACGCATATATATATATATTTCATAAATCCCCTGCCCCCTCGGATCCCCCTTTACCGACCTATATGTGAAAGAACAATATCGAGATTATAGTGTAGGCAAGTCCCTTGTAGACTAAAGGAGTCCTTCTCTCCCCGGTAAAGTTATGCAGTCTTGACAGTTACGGTTACACAAACTGGAGCAGTTATTCACACCTCCGTAATTAGGCTCTCCAAACCCGTGTCGTTCGTTATCCGCGCTCTTGTATCACTTGTATGCCATCTACTGGCGACTCTGGATGTGAAAGACCTAGTTTGATGACTTGGGCGAGTAAGTTGGGCTAGATTGATGTGCTGCAGTTGAACCATCACAGGAAGCTTCGCTTCTTTTATTTGATGTTTATCTTTGGATTAAAACTAGTTACAGTGGTCTAGTGTTTAATTTAAGGCGGCACAAGGATCGTCGTTATAGGGCTTAGCGTGGTTACCGTTCTGTAATAGGTACAGTCTACTTATCATAGGAAGAGACTCCTTATTTGATAACTATAAAATACCACTAATAATATTGTCAAATTTTATCAATGTTGGCTGCAAAATTAAACTACTTAAACCTTTTCTGTCATTTGTAAAGTATTTGTAAAACAGTTCCTTAGGCACGTGTCGCAAACACTTTGTCAGTTTGACAAATAAAGTTAATTTCCATCCACAAGAGTGAAAGCGACAAAACCTACTGGCAAAGTGGGCGGCTTTGGTACTCTTTAAAGTAATTTTTCAATTGTAAGAAAAGGCTAAAGATACTTTTATATACTCATAGGTTAATAGTAGTGTGTTTTGCATCAAACACTTGAAAGATATAATCAAATATAAATTCTGACAAAACTTTAATATATTTACATTTTTTCAGTATTGATAGCGAATAAATAATTGCTCTAAATCTTTTGTACCTGCATCGGTGGATACGCGGACTAAACGTCCAGCTCATCTCATCTAGTTTGTCGGTGATGAAATGGTTTAGGGTTTTGCCCTTAGTTGTTTTCCTTTGGCCCAACAAGCAAACATTGGTGCATTTCTTCTAAATTATATCTTACTCATCCCTACTCAAAAAGATTTTCTTTAAGTGAATTTATTATTTAACGTAGTTTGAAGTCTTATTGTTGAAATTGTAATTCTCTTAGTAATGAATTTTAATTAATCTATGAGAAAAACTTTGAAACTATAGTAGACTAACGTTATTTTGACACATGACTTGGAAACCAAAACTAAAATTCCAGGGGGGAAGTACATTAACCCAAAGCGTAATTCCAAGATTCTAAACTAATATTTTTATGTATACTTAGACAAATATATAACGCAATACTTTAGGCATGTAAATGGTGATTGAAAAACTCAAAACTGTTGGGGAACACACAAATGGGGATAGAAATATTCACACGCAAGGTCATTGGGGAGCATGTAAATGGGGCTTAAAAAGTTAACCTAGACGGGGATTGAGAGCGTGTAGACGGGCCTTAAAGGTTCACACAGATAGGGACTGGGGGTCATGTAAACGAGGCCTTAAAGGTTCACGCAGACGGGGACTGAGGAGCATGTAAACGGGGCTCAAAAGGTTCACAAGAGATGTTTGATCACCGGGTGAGATGGCGTGAATAGGGCGCGACGATTCTTCAATCTGCAAGGAGCTCGATACGAGAATGAGAGACTATCGACTTGTTGGGACGGAGGAGAGTGGTCCGGGCAAGGAGAGGAAGCGAGGGAAATGGCCGGCAGGGAGAAATAAAGAGGAGCTCGAAAACTTTTGAAATATTGGATTTTCATAGTGAAAAAAAAAGAGTAAACAAATTTTCTTTCAGGCAATTTTGTGTTTTTTTTAGGGGAAGCTCAACTGCTTAAGTAACAAAGATGCTTTTGAGTGTGTGACCATTTTATTGTTTTTATTGTTAAAGTGGCTAAACTTATTTATTATAGTACATCCTGTGTTTATTTCTGTCTGTGATCGTTTTATAGTTGAAAGCAGGCATGTGCTTTAGTATCCTTTTGAAAGCAGGGCCTTGTAAAGTTTTGTAACATAAAACTTAAATGATAGCTTGCTTTTTAAGTTAGTTTTTTAAGCTAATTTTTAAATGTTTTCGACCTGAATGTTCAAAAAATATAATTTATGCCCTTGTAATATTTATTATTTAATTTCGAAATTTTGTTCATCTTAAATTTAAAAAAAACACACCACTAAATATGAAGTATTTAATAGTTTATCCACAAGGATCGTCTTGACGATAAAGTAAGATGGGGGGCAGGAGGAGACCTTCTCTATCTTTGTCGCTAAAACGCCTTGTTCTTAAGCTTTACCTGTTCCTCTTCTATTTTCGTTAAACAGTTTTGGATGGCTGCTATATCATGTAATCTAGCAGTTCCTCCTATCAACAGATACCAAGCCTTTATCTCTAATTAATCCGTCCAAGATTCATTATCGCTAAAAGCTCCTCAAGGCCTGCCCTCCAGGTGGGCCTATAAATTAGGCCTGGAAACAATTACTCCGGTAGGTTTAGTGCTCCTATTGTCGCGGTTTAACTTTGAACTTTTTATGTGTGTTAGCCGATAAATACGCGGACGTGTTTGAATGAATAGCCACAAATGGTCGCTGAAAGCTGGAGGATTAACCCTGTAGCCATAGGGTGTCCTGTTCCACTATCCCGACGATTATATCTGTGAGAATTGAGCGTCCCGCTGAGAACAAGCTTAAGGGGTGTATTGTAAAAAGAGGTGTGCCTCTTTTTATCAACTCTTATTGTTTCTACGAAGGACGTTATCTACTTGTAACGTAACGGCAAGTCAATACAGGATTTTCCACGTTTATATATTTAGCTTTTATTTGGTGGCTTTAAAAAATATCACATTGGAAAAAAATCCATAAATTCTTAAATAATTTAAAAACTGTCTTAGATTGTCAAAAACTTTTTGTGCTTTTTTTATAATATACAACCCAAGTTATTTGTTTTATTCATGAAAATGGCATGTAAGAATCTTCCTGCCAAGAACTAGATTAAAAATGTATGTGGAAGCATATCTATAATAAGATAAGTCAACCTCAGTGGTCTTGGGGTAAAGTGCTCGCCTCAGGACCCCATGATTTTGGATTCAATCCCAGCCAGGGTTGACGGATTTATCATGAGTGATAAAAATCTGTAGCACAACTTCCTTCGAAGGGAAAGTAAAGCCGTTGGTCCCATGTCGATTGTGGCAAATAAAATATCCCTGGAAGGTATGTAAAAATACCTTTTCCGGCAAAAATGTGTAAGCCACTTCGCTCTCGCTCATAGAAATTCTCGTGTGCTGATATATTCAGATAGTTCAGAAAGTGCACGTTAAATACCTTGAATAAATTAAACAATAGAAACGTAATTTGGAAATGTAAATAATAATGATTGAATCGATTAGATAAGACCTCCTGCTATGTTAACAATGCAACGCTTGCTTATAGCTTCTAAGCAAGCCTCGTAAGCTCCAAGCAAATCGCATGCACTATAAATGAGGCCTATTTATGTAGACTACAATACGTATTGTAATCATGAACATTTTAAGCCTCGAGGTTTCCCCCGAAATCAAAATAATGAATTTTGCCATTATGGCTCTTTTCTGGGGCTTACATCCAAAACTTTTTAATGAATCTTGTTAAAAGTTAATATATAGATGATAAGTTAGATCCCTAGTTTTTGAAAATCTATAATTTGAAAAAAATCAACTAATGTAAATGCGTTTAAAATATATATTTGATTATTATAGTACCGTTATGTTTGTTTTTCTTAAGTTTACGTATTAAGTGGTAGCTTATTGAAGATTTAATTATATATATATATATTTTAGTTTTGTCACCAACTATAATAGACTATACGATTAAGGTTGCACGATTATGTCATACAGTTTTTTTAAGCTGTCCTATCCCTGCTGAAGCCTCCCCTTTCTCCCACATTAAATCCCATATGGTCTCCCCAAGTACGTGGGTTGAGTGATCAGACGATGGCGTTCTGTTGACTTTCCCCCGCCCCCGCGTCAGATAAAATCTCGCCAGCCCGAGGGCTCAATGGCTTCCCGATGCTCTCTCACTGCTTCATTACATCTGTTAAAAACCCTCGGTCGTGGTAACTATCAGTGTTCCAAGGGGAAGCTCTACGACTGCATTAAAACAATCTGCATTCGTTTTACACAGAGTTTGCCAAAAAGTCTGTGCATGGGGGCTTGACATTATTCAGTTTTTGTGTGTGCACCGCGTCTTACCTTTTCGAAATATCTGCATATTTACATCAATGCTGTAGGGAGGAGGGAGGTATAATTATTTAAAGGAAATGTACCCACATAAATGTAGAGGGAGACTGTGAAACCATTTAGGAAAAAAACACTCAGTATACCCGACCGGTATTCTAACTCCGATCTCTTAGACACCGGCTATTGTGAAAGTGGCCCCTTTGATAGAGCATTCGACCACCGATGTGAGCTATAATTATTCACTAGTCTCAATACCATGTTAGCGACATTTAATTTAAGGAAACACAAAGAAGATGAAAGAAGCCGCGATGAAATGTGATTTGTATTTTCTTCTTCAATAAAATTGGGCTGTAGTAAGTAACCTGCGTGCACTGTCTCGTCAACTAGTTCCGCGTGAAGGTCATCTTGTCTTGTCATCTCATTTTGTCGGCCTCTAAATTATCAGTAACTACAGTAGCCCCGTGGCTTCTTTGGTGCTGACTACTGTATTAGAAACTATTCATTAAACTGCGTTGAAAAACTCAACAGTGATCGTACTACAAATCTCAGAACAAAATCATTCACGCACTCAAGTCTTCAAGTTTATTTGTCAGGCTTCGTTTGAAACGCACTCCAGCCACATTTTCTCTCCCACATTTCTCTTTAGTACCGATTGCAGACGAATGCCTATCTAACTTATATAAAAAACATGCTTAGAGTTACTTCTGTGCCTCTGTGGCCTCTCTGAATAAAAACACCTCTTTACTCTTCATGAGTTCCTGGTGTTTGGTGAGCTTGCTAGTCCACTCTTGACTAGGGATGGGTTGTGAAATCACAACCTGCTCCTTTGTCACTGCTCCTCTGACGTCACAGTCACAGTCTGCTCCTGACAGACGAAAGGAGCTGTTCCTTCTTGTCACAGGCCCGTTTGAAACTTTCCACCTATTACTCCACCATTATAAAAAAACTGTATTGTATTCCCATTTGTTTTCTCCGAGCTTCTACTGTCAAGGCTGCATCGTTACAAGTTATCCGGTAGATGGTAGCCCAAAGTAGTTACGTCATAGAAGACGTGTTTATAAACGCTTGGCAATTTGCATTGCTCCTCGTCTCTATGTCATAGGCGACGCAGGAACAGGTCCAGATTAACCTCTCTCCTCGCCTGTCACAGGCAGCGCTGGAACAGGTCCAAACCAACCTTGCTCCTCCCCTGTCACAGGCAGCGTTGTAACAGGTCCAAACCAACCTTGCTCCTCCCCTGTCACAGGCAGCGTTGTAACAGGTTCGGAGTTAACTTGCTCCTCGTCTCTCTGTCACAGACAGTGCTGGAACAGGTTCGGAGCAAACTTTCTGGTCTCTCTGTCACAGACCGCGCTGGAACAGGTCCGGAGCAACCTTGTTCCTTTATGCTCCAGGGGTATTTTGGAGCAGTCGTACAGTGGAATGGACGTGTATTATTTTCACAACGGAACCTTACTTATCTATTATAGGTCTAATTTAGAGTTGGTTTGGGGAATCACAAATGAGTTTTGAGGAGGAAATATGTCATAGTACAAAACGCTATCTCCACAATACAAGCAAAGTATGTGATGTATTTTCACAATAAATTGCATACATTAATGATGAACATTGAAGGAACCCGCTTAGTGATAAAATGGCTTAAGGCAAGGTTCAGCAACCTACGGACACTAACTGATTTTATGTAGCCCACAAAATATTTAGAAAACAAACAATTGTGTTCTATTAATAAACTTAATAACTAATTAATACATGAGAAATTTAAAGTTGGAATTTTTTGCTCTACATTTTTCACATCAACTCAACAATTCTATTTAACCCCATAAGACCCAGGATATCAAAAAAGTTGCCGACCCCTAGTCCCTGGCGTCACTCTCGCACTCTCACTCTCTGGGCTGTCCATGACGGAGAGTTCTAGGTTTAATCTTGGTTGGTTGTAGGCCTAATGAGAGTGGTTTCTACTAAATGGTTTTTCATTTTATCTTCACACAAATGTGGCTACATTACCTATAAGTTCAACCTTCTCTATCCATAGCATATCAGCATAGTTAGAATTAGCGTCTAACGCGAGTGGGTGCTAAGACAGGTTGATTATAAAACATTGATGGAGTGGGATTGAAAATGCTTATTTAGTGATAGAATATAATATAAAGTTTGATGGCATCAAGGACGTAACTACAGGGGGAATCATATCCCTATCTGAGTCAATGTGTATGTATGTATGTGTGTGTGTGTGTATGTGTGTGTGTGTGTGTGTATGGGGGGCAGGGTGACACAAGCCATAAAACGTATAATTAATATAATGCGTGCAGTATGGTATCAAGAGCAATATACTCGTATTAAAGCTGATACCCGTTTCGGTATAGACATGTTACTTTTGCAATTGACTAGACTGCTGATGACAGGGAGGTCGGGGTTCAATCCTGGTCTGGTGAACTGAGGTTTTTTCCCCCCTAATTGTTTTCCACTCTCACGCCACACAAATGCGAGTACACTTCCTCTAAAATCAACCATCACTATTCCTAACACATTAGCGTAATTAGTACATATACGTATAAAGCGGACGGGCAGTAAGACGCGGTGTAAAAAAAAGCCCTAATATAATTCTGGTAGGAAGAATAGTTCTAGAAAGTTCAAACATAATTTTTTTGGGGTCAACATTGAAAGCATTATAATTAATTATTAATGTTATTTTATAAGTATTGATGGTATTTATCAAAAGTTAAAAATGCAAATCACATGACTTAAGTTATGAATATATGAAATAAGTTTTACTAGTGTTTGTGACTCAATTACTGGTCTTCCTACCAGAATCTCACTATAGATAATCTTGCTAAAGGTGATGTAGAAGACAGTACAATAGCATTATTGTTCTTAGCACATGGAACGAGATAAGCCCCTCCAAGTCCTGCAATGCCAACATTTTTGACAGTATTTAAAAAAGCTGACTTGTTAGATACTTCTACCAATCCCTCCTTTTTCCTGTCTGGACATATAACAGTTACAATTAGGATTGTATCTTACTAACCGTTCAGGTTATATGATCGTGTACTAATTACGCTAATGGTTTTAAAAATTCGGAAGTTTATATAAATAGGAAGCTAGAAAGTGTAACCACATTTGCGTGTAGAGAGAAAGTGGAAAACCATGTTGTTAAAACCACCCTAAGTGAACCCGACTGAGATTCGAACCTCGATCTCTACATCATCGGCAGTCTAGTCTAAAAGAGTAGCACGTTAGACCAAACGGCCACCGAAGCGGATTCCTATGCTATTAAACGAAAAGATCAAACCAGCTGACAATACAGCAAGCTTGTTCCGAGAGGAGCGTAGATCCGGCAAAGTGAAAGATCAAGAAAGAAGAAAAATAACAATACAAGTGTACATGTTGCGCATGCGCGAATGCTGAATAAGAAACCAATATAAATAAACACCTACACATGCCCATTCAAGCAGACAAGTTTTAACGTTGACAAATAAACTAGCTTAGAAATTAGCATAGTCCTGAACACATCACCGTTAAATATAGATTAAGTTAGTATAGGTAATAGTATAGACACCAACGTTTAAAAAAAAATTTAAGTGTAATAATTTATAGTTTTTCTAGATGGTGTAATGGAAACAAAATACTTATTCCGTATTCACGCATGCGCACAACTCAGTTCTTATCTCGTTTTGACATTTAAATTTCTACCCGTAGGCACTCGTCCAAAGAATTGTGCTGTTGCTGTGCCGGCACAAGCAAGGAACGTGATAACTGCTACTAGGCTAGGAGTAGGTTCGAATATAGTGACTGTGACAAAAAGGAGCAGGTAAAAGGAACAGGTCCAGTGGTGGAGCAGTAACAGATTGCTCCTGCTCCACTAAAGGAGCAGTATTTCCCATCCCTACTCTTGACGCAAACAAACAAGCAAGCAACTGTTATCCTGTTTGGTTTACACGCCTGAATAAACACACAAACTTGAGTGAGGGACCGGCGGAACGCAATTAACAACTTGAAAAATAGTGCACTGCATGAGAGAAGGGTTAAAAGGACGCATTCTGCCTCGCTTGCCACAGAGCTATACAATTATTTAACTTGAAACTGTCATCACTTGAGTCGTTGGTAAGCGAGCATTTTTTTATTTATAAACTGTAGCTATGCTTTAGTTTCTAAATACCCATTTAAATATTCAATTTGATTAATAAGGCTGCAGTGTTTTTGCATTTTACCCCCTCCATTTCAAATCTTCCTCCCCTCGACTCCTCCTCCTCCTCGCCTACACACAATTATTACTTTATCGCTATCTTACAAGTAGAGAAAGTAATGTTATCGTCAAAAAATATCAAAAGTCGAGATTTTGATGAATCTCGACGTTTCATAACGCCCCGAATTTGAAAAAGTGGTTTTTGAATTCCTGTCTGTACCTACAACTATATCCTAAACTATTTTACCGATTGGGCTAAAACTTTGTTTTTAGGGTTTTCATATTGTTGCCCCGAGGAGTTTTTGGAATTGGATATCCAACCCTAAAACTAAGGGTAACTTACTGAAGGGCAAAAGTAGAAAAAGTAGATTTTCTCAAAATCGGCTCTAACGATTTAGATTAAATTTTATTTCAAAACATTTATAAATATACCAAACAATATTGCTACTTTAAATATTTCGGCAAAATGACTTAAGCGCTCCGGTCTGATGCGTAAATTATATTTTTTATAATATCTCAAACTATTTGAGATATGAAACTACTTATCATTACAAATATGTAGGTCTATTTATAATAGACATTTGATTCGAAGCATATTTTTATAATAATAATAATAATAATAATATTTAGCACCGCGTCTTACTACCCGTTCGGGTTATACGCTTTAAGTACTAATTACTCTAATGGATTAGGAATTGGGAAGGTTGAATTAGAGGAAGTGAACCCGCATTTGCGTGGAGGGAGAGTGGAAAGCCATTTAAGAAAAACCACCCCCAGTTCACCCGAACAAGATTCGAACCTCGATCTCCCCGTCCTCAGCAGTCGAGCTCAACACGACTAGCGCGTTAACCAACTACGCCACCGAGGCGGTCATATTTTTATAAAACCAATAGCTTGCAAGCTATGCGCATATATATATATAATTTTACTTTTCGAACACTCAAGGTAAAGTATTGTGACCGTAAAAAAAAAATCTAACCTGAAATATTTATGGATGTCTATGTCTCATGACCTCCCGAACCCTAAAAAGTTGTCTTTGCAATGCCATCTATCAGTGTGTCTGTTTAAACTTAAAATTAAGAGTAGTTTAATACGGCGAAAAGAGAAAAAAAACAGATTTTCTCAAAATCGACTATAACGATTTTGATTAAAACTCGTATCTAGGAGTTGATTAAGAGTATAAATAAACTAACTATTTTCATTTTCCCGGGAAAATGACTTTTAGGGTACTTTACAGAAGCTGAAATTTCCGTATCTTCGCAACTATTTGAGATACTAAATAACTTTTCATTGCAAAATACTAGTACTATTAAAAATAAAAAAAACTACTACATGAAAAATATTTTTATAAAACCAACAGTTTATGAGATATTTACAAATATTAATACAATTTTGTGAGCTTTGTTTGTAAAGAGATACTACTCAAGTCTAAAGGCAATAATTCTCCAGTGCCACAGAGTAATTAAATATAATTAAGTCTCTAAAAAGGTTTATTTTATTTTTCCTTAAACCTCTTAGGAGAAATGTTTGTACAACAATGATCTGGCTCTATCATTTTAGACTCAATAGTCAATATTTACCTTATTTATTGGCTTAAATTCATTAATTAGGAATTTAGCAAAAATGCTATAACCATAAGATGTGAACCCCTAATAAAATGTTAAAATTTGTAACCGGAAGTAAATATTTTAATACGAATCATTGACCCCTGTGCACCCATTATCGATTTTTTTTTACATATTTGCGAGGACAATTCTTTAAAAAGAAAATCATATAATTTAAATCAGTGAGTCAAAGAATATTTAACGTAAGTATAACGCTACTTTTGCTCGTGTTTGTTAGTGTGTATTATTTATTTTCACATATATCACGAATTTGAGTAAATATCTCAATTTTTTAAACACTGGAGTGAGAAAGTCCCTGCGGAGCTCCTTACCATTTATTGCATATTTAACATTGTAACAAAGCTGGTTGATAATGTTTCTATAAATTTTGTACTCATAACTAATAATTCAAATTATGATTAATGTTAAAAAATCTATAATTTAATATTTTTATATGAGAATAGAAAAGATCAAATCGTACGCTTTAGCTAATTGGGAACGAAGCAATAATAAACATCCTCTCAGGTTTCACTGTTTCCAAACAAATACAAATCCCAGAAATCTATATTTAATTTATTTTAATCAATTATTTTGCTACCAAACAACTTGATCACTTTTTTATTCCTTCACTTCTTTCCTTTAACTACACCTTTTCTCGTCCCTTTTCAGAAATTTTTCTTCTTCCCCTTTTAGTTCCGCAATGTGGCCAAGTAGGTACTTATTTTCAATGGATATAATTTAGGTCTACTTCCCAAAATTGATTGTTTGTTTTATTAACAGTAAAAGTTGGAAAATATTCCAATAAAAACCCTCCTAAAAACAATATAACCCATCTAGCTTGGGCTTTTCATATAAAAAGGTTGTTTTTTCCAACTCCAGTTTGGTGCATTTTTCTAACTTCCTTCCACATCCCCGTCTCGTAGATTAAGCCGTTATATAACGCTTGTATTAAACTAACAGGAACGTTCACGCGTCATACCATTGTTTAATCAACCCCAATCCTTTTTCAAAATACGAGTAGCTGGTTTTAATATAATGTTTTCGGTCGATCATCTAAATAATCTCAGAAATAAGGATGAGAAAGATAATTTGAAACAATTGTTAAACATAAATAACTAAAGCTCAGTCAATTAAAATTAATGTGCTCACGTTTGTAAAGCGAGTAGCTAACATCTTTAAAACAAGCCACTTCTTCAGTTTAAATTCCTCTTTAAAAAATATATATTTAAGACTTGAAATAATGCTTACATATTAATCTGTACTTATAACTTAGACTAAGTGGTACTTTGTGCTCAAAGTGACTAATAAAATGTTATCAACAAACCATTTTTGGTGGTAATGTGTAACTTAGCCCGCTTTGAGGCGCAGTTCTTGGGTGAAAACGAGAACCCTTCTCAGAGTGCTATATTATTCAAGTTTATCGACAATACTGGACGCAACCCAACCCTACCTCACCCACCTGAGCTACCCTCGCTTCGTTCCCCCCTCCCCTTTTTTCTCAAAACACCCACACCAAACTTTTATTAGGGACCTGTTCTCTGTCAGAAGTCACCTCTTATTACTGGGACGTATTAACTTTATTTTGTTTTACAGTTGTATACACCCCTTCCTCCTTTGCCTTATCTGTCTCTCTTGATCCCCTTTTTTTTATAACACGCCCCCCCCCCTTTATTTTGACATACCTATAAATTCAACCGAGGAAAGTTTTTGTCGTGGCGAGAATAAATATTGGTAACATATTGACTTAAAACATTTCCCAGCTAAATAATAAAGTTCCGATCCGCTTCGGCGGTCGTGTGGTCTAAAGCGTAACTCTCATGTTAGACTGGATTACTGTTGACGGAGAGATCGAGGTTCGAATCCAAGTCGGGTGTTTTGAGAGTGGTTTTTCCTAAAGAGGTTTCTTAATCCTTTTTTAGCGATATAATGAACACTTACGATGTCTAAATATTACTGGGATTTGAACCTTGACCTCTCTACCACTGGCAAACCAAACTAGATAGACTTGTCACCTTTGGGTGTGTCGACTGATGGAGATATTGAAATCTTGTTTTCAGCCATACTTGATGCTGCTAGCATATCTGACTTTAACTTGAGAGACCGCTGCTCGATCCTGGCTCACTGCATTAAGACATGCTTCTTCATTGTAATTAGTCATCCTTTATCATTAGAGTACAACTGGCTCTTTTAAAATTATACTTCAACTTACATTCCATTAACTTATTTTCCAAACCCTTCCTTCACCTCTGACAAGACATCTTGTTAATGTGGGGAATCCCAGGCCTCCACCGTGGTTTGGATTCCACGTTAAACTGTAGGTCCTCCATTTCATCTCACAATCACCCTACCATTACACATTAGCGTAAGTGCGTATAACCCGATCGGGTAGTAAGACGCGGTGCTAATAATAATAATTAGCTTATTCAAGACCGCAAACAAATTTAGTTAAAACCAGATTATATGAAGTAGATCTAAATATTCTGATATTAAAAAGGTATAAAATCACATGCTTATAAACATAGACTAAAATTGCTATTTGAAAAAAAAAAAAACTTCATTACATCGTAAGCAAGGCCTGAGCTAGAGGTAGGAGTTATATTATACTCCCCTTAATAATTTTATTAATTTTAATGAATACTGTATAATTTACTGTTGAAACCTTATCAAAATAAAGGTCCAAGAAAAACTCTATAAACTAGTACGGTAGCAACTATTCAATAACCCACTACGGTGGCTTTATGGTCTAACGCGCTATTCTCGACGTAAATTAAACTGCTGATGATGGGGAGATTGAGGTTCGAATCTTAGTCGGGTGTACTGAGGTTAGTTTTACACTCTCCTTCCGCACAAATGTGGGTACACTTCTTAAATATAACCTCCCTAATCCCTAAAATTATTATCATAATTAGTACAAAATCATTTAAAAGTAAGATGCGGTGCTAAAAAAGATTATTCCATGTTCAGGTAAACCCTTCGTTTACCCTGTAAGGTAATAAGCTTACCTTGGATTATAAGGGGCTGTTCAAGTGTTACGTAAGCACATTTTTGGTCATTTTTAACCCCTCCATGTACGCAAAAATAAGCAAATGCCTGACCCCCTCCCCTCTTGCTTACGTAAGATTTGCCAACATTTTTAAAACTTGTTTACAAGAATAACCATTCTTTTTTTAATCCAATTTTGCCCATAGCCTAGACAGGTAGTAGGAGGCAAGTATAGAAAAATTAAAAATTCATGCAATTAACAAATTTCCGCTAACTATTAACATGGAGATGTAAATTAATATTACCAAATAATTGACATTAACACTGGTATACAATTAATTCTAAATTTATTGAACAGGTAAAATTAAAACAAGTCTTGAGCATTATAAAGGTTTAAAATTTTATCTTACTTTTAATTGAAGTTATAAAAAAAAGTGTTATTAGTGAATACATGAATACTATATTAATAAAACACGCCTAAACTCCATTTAATCCGATGACCAATGTTCTTGAATTCACGTCTCAAGACTTTCAATCATCATGTTTCTATTTGGGGGAGGGGGGGCTAGGCCAGTAAAGCTTTGGCTTACCTATAGGCTTCTCCGCTTCTTCCTCGTTAGTCACTCAACACCTTCATTGCTGCCCTAAGTCCAAGCTCGTTGCAAAGCGCCGCTGTCCCTCAGTTTTGTCCATCTTTCTCTGTCTTGTGTAAACATTGCTCTGACCCCCACTCCTCTTGTCAGCAAAAATAATCAAAGCTCGAACCAACTTACCCCCTAAGGTGTTACGTATTACTTGAGCGTCCCCTTATAATATTGGGTCGTAGTGTAGTCCGTCAGGTTAAAAGGAGTGTACGTTAAGTGCACCTGCATTATTTTATGAGACTCTTTAACACAAGCTAAGGGTTATTAACACCTGAAATTGCACTTAGCAATTTCAGGACTCCTCGTACCACACACAATTTCACATCACGTTATAACTAAGTAATTTAGACTTGACTGGGATTCAAACTGGCTAAATGAGCTGGTAAATCATTGCGTTGAGGCATGCCTTAGCGTTCTTGATCACTGAAAAAGTAAAATATAATTCAACCTATCATAATTAATACCTACAATTAGGACAAAAAACCTATAACTTTGATTTAAGTGAAAGTTAGTAGACTCCATACACATTTGAAAACTGGAATCAACTCATTTACAAAAAGCAAATTTTGCCAAAATACTATTAGAAATTTATTTGAATTACGTATTATATAAAAAAATGCTTCAAATAGCTTTTAGAGGCATTTAATAGCTATACACTCGAGCCTACTGTGGTTAGGGTTTTATACCCCCTTCCCTCCCCTGAAATTTTATTCTCGCTGCGGCCCTAATAACATGTCCTTCTATGTACATGTTTAGTCCACCACTGCTGCGGTCTTATTTTAATATGGAGCCAGTTATTTGGAAACTGGAAACTCATGTTGCCACAATGGCAGATGGGTAAAAAATACTATTTATTTGCATAATTAGCCCGTTTAATTAGTGATGTCAAGATAAACTTATCTTCGTAATCCATAAGAAAGCTTTTGATAACTTTTTAGATTTACTTTATAGTTAGTAAATCATAAGATATATTATTTCTATAATGCTAAATTTTAATGACTTTAAACCAATGTTGGTTGTCGAAAGTAGCTTCCTATAAAAAAAAATATCATGGTTTACATAGTCTAGTTAAATGAGATAGTCTATTTTGTGATATTATAGGGTTTTAATAATAGAATGTATAATATATCGCAAGTAATATACCTGTATTATTATATTATATAAAAAACATGTAGATATAATGGGGGGTGGGGTAGGCTGGAAGGGTCAAGTCACAGCTTAGTTCTAAAGAGGTATCAATATTATTTTTTAAATAATTTCTGTGATACATCTTTCAATCTCCCTCAGACTCTTTATTTAATTTATATATTTTCTAGGTGACCTGTAGGTCTAGGGGTAAGGTGTAAGCCTTCTGTGCTGGAGGTCCGGGGTTCAATCCTTGGTCTCCGCAAAGATTTATCTGATTGCCAAACCCTTCCTTCACCTCTGACAAGACGTGTATTAATCACAACTTGTGAATGTGTGGAATACCAGGCCTTCGCCGTGGTTCGGATCCCGCGTTTAACTGTAGGTCCTCCATTTCATCTCACAACCCACATTAGTGTAAGTGCGTACAACCCGAGCGTATAGTAAGGCGCGTTGCTAATAATTATAAAATAATTTATTTTCTAACTCTTAACTAGAAATGTGGTCGATATTATCCTACTCGCTCCCCTAGTGGCATGTCTGGTGGTAATAAAAGTGTTTGGGGCAGTGCTATCCCATGTTGGAGAAAGTTGAAGTGGGGGAGCGCGTGGGTGGGAGTGTGTTGCCTGGCGGATGGGATGCTGGGCTCCTGGATGCGCGGAAAAAGAGATCAATAAGGGGTCAAGAACCGTGCGCTACCTCTCGCTACCCATAGCCCACGCGATCGTCACCCCCTACACAGACCACCCTCCACACATGTCAGGTGCTACACACACACACTATCCCAACACGAATACTCTCAGTGGTCGAGTGATTAGAGAGACTGACTACAGGTAGGTTTGGGGTTGGGGGAGCTGCAATAACTTATAGTTGAAATTTTATGCATAGAGATGTAAATTTTCCACAGTGGTGGCTTTTGACCTACTAAGCAGGTTGAGAGGGGGTATAAGGTGTGGATAAGGGGTACGTAGAGCCCATTACGTATGTACTTAAAATCATCAAATAGTAGGCTGGGGGTTGAGGCGCAAGAAAATTTGTTAGCAAATGCAATCATCCTTGTTTAAAAAAAAAATGATAGTATATTAAAAATAAAATTGAAAGTAAAATCCAAGATAAATGACAGTAAGAGATTAAAATTCTCATTCATTGAATCTTAATGGAAATAGAGATATTCTTAAAAGTTTTTTTTATAATATTGAAATAATGTATTAAAATATTTAGTTTACAGCTGACTCGCCGTTAGTGGTTACATTCAACCAATAAGCGCTGTAGTCTATTCGCGAGAAGAGAATTGTAATAGCTTTATTTGAACTTATTTAAATAATTAGATTTTAAAAGAAATAGCAAATTTTCTGTCTCACTTCTTTCTCTATTTATATACAAAGTTACTATTTTATTGGTCCAATAGTTGGGTGCTGCCTGGAGGTAAGTTATTTTAGGCTTTTTGCCGTGGCTCCGTCTTACCACCTCTTTGGGATAGCCCGCATGTTTTGTTTTGTTTCCTTGACCACCGATCTTACTACCCGTTCGGGCTGTACGCATATGTACGATTTACATTAATGTACTATGAATGAGTGTCTGAATTGAGAGAAAGTGTACCCACATTTGCTTGGAGGGAAAGTGGGGAAAAGATTGATTAAAATCAGTCAGCTTGGTCCAACCGGCCACGACTATAAATCTTACCACACCGTAACAACAAATCGGACAAGATGAAACTGATGTCTTTTGTCCACATGGCCACTAAAGCTATTCATTTAAAAACTAATTGTTTAACTTTTGTAACGTGTCAGACACCATGGTATTGCATTCAAATAGTAAGGGCGCTGTTTGGTCTAGCTATTATAGATATATTTTATGCAACCACAAAATTGTTACGTACCCGGGCAAGTCAGGGAATTTAGTATGATTAGGAAAAATTAGAGAAGTTTTAAATTTACTAAAATTCGCATATATTTTTGCAATAATTTTCTAAATACGAATCAAAATATTCTAACTCAGTTGCATAATTCTAGTTTTAGCTTGACTTATTCATGCAATCATTGCAAACATGATCTTGTGTCAAGAATTTAGTTTAAATTTGATAATTTACTATTAATATAATTATTTTACCGCGTTTCACTAAACATTTTAACCATACGCATATAAACTAACTAAACTAATGTTGAAGAAATGAGAAATCTACCCGTATTACCATAGTGTGATTGATGGAAATCATTTAGGAGAAACCATTTAAATTATTATGCCCGGCTGGAATTTGAATCCCGATCTCCTCATCTATGGCAATATAACTCATTACAGACGTGACAGCTTAAATCATGCATACACCTAAGTGTGTGATTTTTGTGCATATTGATTCGCACATAAAGTACTGGGAAAATGCATACTTTGCTGTTTGGCAAACTTGGAAATTTCAGGAAATTTTAAAACCTAAAAAAGGGTGTATCAACCGTGGACCATTTGTTTAGAAGAAAAAAATTGTGATAAATACCAAAATAAAATGAAATTAATGAATATCCACGGAACTTTCAAGTAAATCCCACTGAGCTTAAAGTGGATCTGTATGTATGGCAAGTTTGTTCCTCTGCGCAGCCCTGTAAAGGTGTAGCTTCTATGCGGTATCCCCACTTTCGGCGGTCGTAAATATGTTCCCAGTGGGCCACCGGGGTAGAACTAGTAAAGTGCTTTACGAGAGCTCTATCGTACAGGGTACTTCGTACCACAAGTTACATCTCTCAACCTTTCCTACCTTCTCCCGTTCGCCCGTCGTGCTTATATTAGTCTTTTTCATCAGCTAAATGTGTAATAGAACATAGTCTAACATAATATATTTATAAAGAACTTAGCTTCGAGAGTCTTTTCCTCTAGAAGTTATAGAGCTACATCTGATTAATGTGTTTGGATGGTCTTGCCACAGTTAATTGTTTGTTATATACATTCTTCTTATTTTAAATTTAAACTATTTTTAAATGTCCAGTTAAATGTAGGACAAGGCGTAACGCCTTAACTTCACCAGATTAAATATGCATTTAAATAAAATTAAAATAAATTTTGTAGATAACTTTATATAAGATAGCTTTAAATTCTCTAAAACATTGTTTGTCTACGTTATTTGAACTGNATTTTTTTTTTTTTTTTAAACATCCAGAAAAATGAAAGCCGAATAGATATTCGGACCCTCCTCGTCCTTATTAACGCACCGATTGCTTTACCAATTGAGATACCCGGGATCTTGTCCTAGTCGTTGCGGAATTTTACTACGGTGTGAACCTTCAAGCTTACTGATGTAACGAAATACAGTTCAATTCAGATGTGAATTTTTTCGACAGTTATTAGAGCTATCAAACATTTTTATGTGTACGTCAAGTTTTGAGATCTGAAACTGTCATTTTACTTTAATCAATACTACCCGCTTGGGTGGTCACATGGACTAACGCGCTACTGTCGCAGGTGACTAGACTGTCGATGACGGGGAGATAGAAGTTCGAATCTCGGTTGGGTTTACTAGTTTTTTTTTCAAACTGGTTTTCCACTATCCCTCCACACAAATGCGTATAACCCGAACGGCTAGTAAAATGCAGTGTTAAAACAAAAGTCAATACTTGGGAAATAATACAAATTTAAAGTCAAATATAACCAATGTTGACTTTGTTTGTATTTGATAGAAGTTACTTCCTACCAGAATCTAAATATAGTGTCACCACCTGCTGCAAGAGTGCTCTGTATTACAACAGTTACTTGATTTTGATTAGAATTTTGATAAGTAGGCACTTGTAGTAAATACATTTTTGTTTGCTGGTAAAGTTTGATAACATTTTACTATATAATTGTTATTTTATGGATATTGATAATTTTATCAAAAATGTCATCTGCAGATCAAATGACTTTGCATGGTAAGTTAAAGTAGATTTAGTAACTTCTCAAGATGTCAGATAAGGTTCTTTCTATGAAAAAATCGAACTCTAAAGTGGCCAGGGACCATGGTTAAATTCTTACAAACTGTGTTCTTCAGGCTGTTAATAATCAGCTTTGAATCGAGTAGGCCTACCTGTGGGGTCGAAATTTAGTTTTCACGTAATAAGAACTCAGGAGTGAGACACTATGGATTCGGAGTTCACTCCGAGTGTGATTCCAAGTGATAATGGCCATGCTTGTGTTAAGCGCCTCTAAAAACGATAATTAAACAAAGTAGACAGTGAGCTAATTTTACGCCTTTGCGTGCCTTCGATATGTTTCTAGCCCGGAGTCTAATCTTATATTAAAAGAGGGGGAAGTGAGGTGGATAAGAAACGGCGTTCTATAGACCTTAGCAGGGACTGTGTTGGTAGTGTTTAATTATTTTTCATTAACAAGTAGAGGGGTCAAGGAGTTTAAATAATTTTTTACTTTTTTTTTTTACTTTTATTCATTTATAGGAAACTAAAAGGACTAAAAAACAAAATTATATGCCTAGGTCACCAAAACACAGGCATATATTATGCTAAAAAAAACGGACACGTTGAAACTATAGAAAGATATGCAATACTTAAATAGTCGACCTCTGCCCTAGGACTCGATGTTTGTGGGTTCAAACCCAACCCGGGTTGATGGATTTTTCTTGAGCTATCCAAAAAACCCTAGCACAACTTCCATCTAAGGGAACGTCGATACTTCAATCCCATGTAGATTGGGGCATCCAAAAGAACCCTGGAAAGTATGTGAAAATACCTTTACCGGCAAAATTAGTAGACTCTTACGCTCTCGCTCATAGAAATTGTCGTGTGCTGATACAATCAGTCGGTTCAAGAGTCCACGTTAAATGCCTCAAATAAACTTATAAATATTAAACTATTGATCAATTATTAAAAACTGTATTCTAGAGACTATAGGTCTAAATGAATACATCTAGTGTTAGGCATAAAACTAGGCTACATTTATTTATTTATTTGAGGTACTTAACGTGAACTTTCCGAACCGACTGATAGTATTATCACACGGCTTATAAAATAAAGTTAAATCTAGAACAGACACAACATCCAACCCCCGCCGGTTAATACAACACTGTTAAAGGGGAAACCCACATTTCACCAATGATAAATTTTCCAGCCATGCCAGAAATCGAACCTATGATCATAAATCTTATACACACACACTATCGACGGAGCTAAGGTGTTGTACTTGTTTTATGTTAACAGAACAATGCTTTACTGTATTTTTATTTCTTTTTGGTTTTTTACAAAAAGTTTTCTATATACACGTTATCAAAGTTACTCTTTTTTTTCTGTCGTAACAATAAATAACAATTTCTAGCCTATCGTAAATTTGAACAAATCATTTGTAAATATCTCATTTGGAAACTACCATGAACAGCTTTAAGTGACCCGCTTCACTGGTAGAATGATCTAATGCGTCACGTTCACAATATATTGTATTGTTGATGACGGGGCGATGGGGGCTTGAATCTCATTCTGGTGTACTGAAGGTATTTTTATTTTCCTAGAGGGTTTTTCACTCTGCCTTCAAGCAAAAGCGGGTACACTTCCTCTAAATTCAACCAACCTTTCTCATCCCTGACACATTAGCGTAATCAGTACATAAGCATATAACTCTTAACACATAGCAGGACGCGGTGACAAAAAAAAAGTTCTCCGTGGAGATACGGAGGCTATTAAAGACAAATATCGAACATGATTCTATAGCTTAAACTACAAATAGATCGGTTCCTTTCGCCAAGCTGTGTGATAACCGATACTATTTTCCCATTATTAACATATTCATTCTCTTTTTATAAATATTTTATCTAAGATGAAGTGGTCTCATCTAACGGCAAATCCATACGAAAGTGCCATTCATTAATTACGCTTTTGATGATATGGCAGATGACTGGCACTAGAAAAAGGTTTTCGCTGGAATTTTCATAAAGTTTTACAATATTGTTTTAGTAATTATTATAAGAGCTTAAACCTCCGTGTAAACTTTTAGTTTAGTCTTCCATTCATGATATTTTGAGAAGAGCAACGACATTTTTATATTTAATTATCTTTATATCACGATTAATTTTTTTTTTACAAAACAGTGAAAATAAGATTTTTATTTGTAGTTTGGCATACTATAAAATATTGGGAAATTGCATACTTTTTGTTTGAAAACCTTGAAAAAGTAAGAGAAATTTTAAAGGGTATCAACTCACCTGTTTTTTCAACTGTCAGAAAAGTTAAAACATATTTTTTTTATTATTATTATTTTCCTCTTCATTGTATAAAACTTTCAACTAATAGAACAAATGCTCTTTGTGCAGGAGATTTTTTTTCCGCCGCTTTCTTTTATTCCTCGTTATTTCTTGTTTCTCCTAGTGTCTTCTCTCCTTGCTCGGGTCTCTGGTTTCTCTCTCTCAGCGGTCCACAGCGGGACCTCTTTCCAGTTGTATCGAACAAATGACATCATCAGTAAGGATTAACCCCTCTCTCGCCGCCATTACTTGCGCTTTGTTTCCACACCAAGGAGAAGTAAATAAGTAAAACGTTTCGCTGGCCTTGGTCCGTAGTTCGGTAAAGCAACATTATAGTCCAATTTAATGTCTTAGAAAATAGAATATATATTTTGCGGTCAACAAACCGGGGCCCGGATTTTGACAACGAGTCATTTATATTTTCGGTAAATAAATCATAGACATAATGCATGGGGACACAAACTCTTTTAATGATTCCCTTGTTGAGGATATGTTTTTATAGGTCTTTTTTTATTATTATTTATAGGTGATATTTTTTGGGCTTATGCCATTTTTAACCGTAAATGTAGAGTACATATATTTTTAAAGCATTGATGTTTTGTAAATGCACGAATACTAGTATATTAAACTTAAATCACAAGGATCAGAGTGAGAAGATAATGGTAGCTTCATATTAATTTTGCAAACACTTTACTTGCATGGTTAGAAAATCTCAATTTTTAATCAGGGAAGTGCTACGTTGTTAGGGGGTTAGCTATTGATTATCAAGCAGGTATTTGAACATCAATCTTTGTAAATTTGAAGTAATTTTTTAGAATTTTTAGTGTCATTTTATAGGTTACCAAATTTCGAGCCATGATAGCATTTTACTATTTTATTAGTGTTATTTTATTTATATTGTTAGTATCTATCAAAAGTGACAGCTGGCTGTCAGATAAGGTTTTTCTTATGACAATTGAAATGTAGCTTCTATTTTATTATTTGTCTGTAACATTTCAGCGAACATTCTACTTTAGTAAAGAGATATACAGTACTATTATTTCAGATGAGATTCTTACAATAGATTATTAGCCTGATTTGTGATTGAAAGTCGCTGCCTTCTCCCTCCTTCCCCCCTCCCGTTGGGTGATTGAGAAATCTGTATTTGAATCCCGGCCGAGTTTGATTGGGTGCTTTTCTCCTAGATATTTCCCACTTTCCTTGTATGAAATAATAATATTAATATATATCTTATTATATATGAATGAAATGAAGAGGGTGTGTAGCTGCCTGTCATGACCACTGCGCGATATCTAACGCACGCAGGTGTCTGAAAATTAAAAATTAGTATCCCCTGTGCACGAACATGTGCACCCTGAGGCCTGCATTTTAAATTTGAATAAGATTGTTTTTATTAATTTAAAAACTAGGCTGGAAGAAATTAAATGAAGAGTTGTTTTCTGTCTATTTGAAGCAAATAAAAGCGTTACCATTGCGTGGTTACCCAGGAATACGCCGGGTATTTCTGATAGTTAATTATAAAACGAACTTTTATAGAAAACTACTATCAATTAACAAATTCCCTTATTAGCTTTAGTGATACATTAAAAAATATGAAGGCATTATTATTTTTTAATTAGTATCCAACGCTTCCATATAAAACAAGCGTTGAAATAGACTAAAAATAACTTCACATAACGCGAAGTACACGTACACACATTTATCATACGTCATAACTTTCAAAAGAAAGCCGGTACATTAAAAACCCCAACAAGAAACGACTTTAAAACGATCCGTTCTCCACTTTAAATTGTGGACCGTTCCTTTTCTGAACCCCTGGGCAAACATAAGCACAGGCCCCCACCCCCCATTTATTTCCGAGAAACCCGCAATGACAAATGTATACGCTCGAGCGAGCTACTTTGTCGTTTTATTGAGTTGTTCCGGGTAAAGTTGATATGGGCTTTGGGCTGGAGCGACAAACTTTTATTGCCTCAAGCACATATTATGTTAACTCTATAAGAAACTACTATTCCCTCGAGACTTATAAAAAAAAAAGACAAGTATAAAAATAAATTTTGATCAGTAGCATTACATGATTGGTCAAACAATGATTTGCTAGTAGTACTTTTATGGTCAGTAGTGACTATCAAAAGTGTGATCTGTGCAACATACGAGGAAAAAAACTTGCCAACGTAACTTAAATTGTATTTAAAATAACGTGAGGACCCTAACTAACGACATTTGTTAAGTTAAATATTGATGAACTAACCTCAAATACCAATAATGTTTCAGTAGCCTAAATAACTTCTGCCAAGTTCGTGAGCATTCGGTAGTTAACTGTCCAAAGATTTATACCTAAACACTGAAAAATTGTTCTAGTCCCTTTTGGGTTTAATTTAGCCCTTAAGTGGGGTGAAAGAGGTAATGGTGAAATGCAGTTTTAAGAACTAGTAGTTCTACTTTCACTAAACGCATGGAATATAATAATTAATAAACAACATAATTAAAATGTGCATCAAAAAGTGACAACTGGGAATGATATGGACCATAATAAACAAATGGGAGGGTCAATGCCCCCATTCCCCCGCCCACTATACAGCACTCCCGACTTCACCACTGGTGTAGTATATAATCAAAGGTTTGACGTAGTTTCCAAGTGTAGGCCCAACATTTTTTTCCCCCGACCGAAGAGATGTGCTCGTAGCTGGTTCTCCAAACACAAGACTATCAAACAAGGCGATTCCATTGATGCTGGGAGCGTGCACGTGTCGAGACAGTTACACGTGTCTGTCTCTTAAGGCCTCTAGCCCCTCTCACCCCTGTGTTCTGCTGCTACCAAACCGTTATCTTTCCCTGCTAGTGCCATCGCCATTTTCCAACATGCTGGCATCTCTTATACTTTCACTTAGCTCATTAGCTTTAAACACACAAGCACATATTTAACAAATTGAGTGGAGAATTCAATATATCACAACTTCTTGAATAAACGGAGTGGGTGGGAGGGAGGGAGAAAAGTAATGATGAATAAAGTTAAATGGGCCTTCGAAGTGCTGGGTTTATTTATATCAATAGAATAAAGAGTTTATTTGTATGTCTATAATGATTGAGCATTGCGCGATATCAATTGCGCACAGAGGTCTGAAATTTTAAAATTATTAACCAATGTGCAAGGACTTTTACAATTTTGATGACTACTACCACAAAAATCTTTTGTATTTTTGAAAAAATGGTCGCGATTTATCTAGCTTAGAAGTGTATCGCTGGATAATTTCACGTGAAGTTCTAAACCCAATTTTTTGTAGTTCTAAAAAAAAGGGGCGCCTAGTGCTAAAAATTATTTAAATAAAAATACGAATAGGATATAAGTTAATATTTATTGAACATATTGGGTAATTTTTTCTATCTTAAAATTATCTCTTAGTAAGTAGAGCTATTGACATACATGAGTAACATCTCTCGATATTAACATTTTTACCGTTATAACATTTTGAAGTTCTAAAAATGCCATTATTTGTTGGCCAAATATTTTTGCTATAAAACTGCACAAAAACACTGGCTTAAAATCGCCTTTCCTACCATTCCACTTTAAACTTAAATCTTTACTATTTTTAGTAGGCTTAGTTTTCATTTACATTTGTTGGTGACTATTCTAAGCAGATTTTTTTTAAAGCTTGTATTAGATATTTTTAGTTCTTAGAAATTTTCCCGCTGCTACTGTTAGTGTCCAAGAGAGACAAAAGGTAAGGGCTATCTTTTAGTCCTGATAAGGCGAGGCGTCCATCGGCCCAGTGCACCTGAAGTCGTATTTCATTTACTTTCGTTCTCTGGCGGCCCTTAACTTCAGATTCCCTCTCCTTAGCTCCTGTGAAAAGTGAAAATACAAACCCTCCCTTCTTCCACCCCCGCACCCCCTTGAGTCCCTATCACTTTCTTCCGTCGTTCCTTATATTTTGACCTCGTTAAGTCGGAACGTGAAGCAAGGAGGTGTAAGGTTTATAAATTACAGCTTTGCCTAAAAAGGGTAATTTTTAAACGGAGATCCATTTAATTCCATCTTTAAACTCGTCACAAGGAATATTTTGAAATTTTAGTCAAATTAATACACACTGATAAACTCCTGACTATTCTGTAGATATCTCACATATTTTTTTATTACCAAGAGCCTATGCGAAATAATATTTAATTGTTTTGTTTTGAGGGTGATAATGTTATTCCTTATTCTAGATCTAAGAACATTATTTAATGTATTTGTTCTAACACTTTGTAATCAATGGTTGCCTTGTATCTATTATTTAAATTTCAAATATGTTCACTAGAGCAATAATTATATCAATGCTTAGAGTGTGTGCCGAGCTGCCTATTTTACATATATTCGTATCTTATTTTTAAAGCTTTGGTTCTGGTCAGACAAGATCGTCGCAATTTCTTTTGAACTAAACCAGGCTATTGTATGTTAAGTTATAGGCTGTATAGTTATTCTAAGAATTCTTGATTATCCTCAAAGGTTACTAAGTGGTGTTGCCATTAGACTTAGTGCGCTCAGTCACCTTTGGATGGCAAAAGGGGGAGGGTGGTGTCAGCACAACTGGAGGGGGATGTGGTTTTCCCAACGGTTTATGCGAATGCATTCACTTAAAATCACCCACCTTATACCCAACCTCAGACTAATTAGTTGATAATGCCTGTGATGAATATATTAATTAAAACCAATAGTTGGGTTATACGCTTTAAGTACTAATTACTTTAATGGATTAGGAATTGGGAAGGTTGAATTAGAGGAAGTGAACCCGCATTTGCGTGGAGGGAGAGTGGAAAACCATTTAGGAAAACCACCCCCAGTTCACCCGACCGAGATTCGAACCTCGATCTCCCCGTCCTCAGCAGTAGAGCTCAACACGACAAGCGCGTTAGCCAACTACGCCACTGAGGCGGGTTTCTCGTTCCTAAAACATTTAGAGTAGTTAGTATATACGCTATTACCCGAATGGGTAGTAATACGCAGTGCTAAAAAAATCTAACAGAAAACTCATCTTATCAAAAAAGTTATTTATTAATTTACTACTGTCCCAAGAGTGCAAGAAAAATGTCGGGTATAAAATGCAGTAGGCCCTAATTAAGTGTGTATATTATACCAATGTGGTATGGATTAATTTAACATCAAGAAAAATAATCATATTTTGAAAATAAAACTACTATTCTCCACAATGTTCAGCAAAATGTCAGCAGCGCCCTTAGATACGTCGAAAAGGCAAGTTGGGTTACACCTCTAGCGTGCTAGGTTGCGTTGAAAGGTCGTTCGGGAGAAGTGAAGCGGCTAGAATAATAATATTAATTGTGTGATACTTTCTTGTATTGGTGGATAGAAGTGGCAATTATGAATAAATACGAGGGCATCAGTATCTGAAGCTGTAATTTAAAAACCATATTTAATTCGTTAATTTGGAGATCAGACTCCGAACTTGCACAGCACACATAAATCTGTCAAATGCGTTTTATTCATTATCTTATTTTATGTAAAAATAAATATTGTCATGATTGAGATAACGTGAGATAACCTCTCCGTTTTTCTTTTTTTCTTGAATTAATTATTATTTATATAAATAGTGAAATATTACATATATGTATAAAAGAAGATACAGGAGAAGATTCAACTATATTATTATTTTAACAATCGAATCAATTTCTAAACTTAAAATAAAATGCTTTAATTGTAGATTTTTCTATTATTAATAGAAAACAAAATTGCAAGAGGTAAACAGACTACCGCAGAAGACTTAAACAAGGAACCATTTATCTTATTAATTTGATTTTACTATATAATTTCAACGCTATCTAAAATCGTAAGCGATTGTATCATGCCATTGTGTGTAGGAAGTATTTCAAATCCCTCTCACATTCATTTTTAATCGAAATAAATGGGAACATTAAACTCATATCCTTAATGGCAGTACTTTGAGTCTATTTCATAAAAGAAATTAAACACGATTTTGTAATTATGCATAGTGCATAATTTAATTTGAACTAAATTTCAGCTATATTTTAGTTTAAATCGTCTCGTGACTTCACGCCATGATAGCTTTAACATTAAAACTAGTTCTTATGACCATAAATGACTGTGTCCTGTTTCGTTGAACGATTGGTCGATATTGAAAAATTTGTAACCGAAACTGAATAAAGTTTCTTGAATAATGATGGTTTTCCGGTCTCCGGATTATAAACTAAAGCAACTTGTCCTTTCGATTATCTAGAAAAGTTTTTTTTCGCCAGATTAAATTGAGTTTCCTGTTTACCTGGCCTCGCTCCAATGAATCTCTTTGTCTGAGGACCTCTTCATTTTAATGTTAGTTTTAACTTTTTTGAATTAATGCGCTGTCTTCCTAACATTATTTAACCTACAGTAGCCCCATGGCTTCTTTGGTGCTGTCTGTCAGCTCACAGCTGACTTCTGACAGTCAACATTTAGGTATATACCTAAATTTTGACTGTCAAAAGTGACAGCTGCTAAACACATGTTTTTGCAGATCATCTGGTTCGGCGTAGGGATACGTAATTTGGTCTGGTAACTTTTTAAAGCTGTCAGCTGTCAGCTGTCAGTCAACACCAAGGAAGCCATGGGGCTACTGTAGCTAGGGCTAGGTCTCGGCAAGACTAAAGACTTTTAAGTGGGGAGGAAGGGGATGCGAGAAAAGGTACTTTTTGCAATTTTTATATCAACAGTTTTTGGTCAAAATAAATCAAATATTTCTTCAGTGCATCCATATGGTTTAACCCGCCTCGGTGGCGTAGTTGGTTAACGCGCTAGTCGTGTTGAGCTCGACCGCCGAGGACGAGGAGATCGAGGTTCGAATCTCGTTCGGGTGAACTGGGGATGGTTTTNGGGTTCCTAAATGGTTTTCCACTCTCCCTCCACGCAAATGCAGGTTCACTTCCTCTAATTCAACCTTCCCAATTCCCAATCCATTAGCGTAATTAGTACTTAAAGCGTATAACCTGAACAGGTAGTAAGACGCGGTGCTAAATAATAAAACATATGGTTTAATTTTCTTCACATGGTGACCTCAGCATTTTTTAAACATTTTTCAAGAATGTCCTGGAATTTAATTACATCTTTTTGTCATCGTTTAAAAAGTTTTGTGATCTAATGATGCTATGCTCATGACGGATATTCAACCATTGTTGATATCAACATGTGAAGAAAATTAAACTTTATGTTTGTACTGAAGCAATATTTTATTTATTTTGTCCGAAAAAGGTTTAGCTATAAAAACCGCAAAAACACCGGGTTTTTTCCTCGCGTTTCCTAGACTCCCACCTTAAGGTCGTAGAGGCCTCCCTGTACCCTACCCCTTTAATTCACTGCCCACCCTTAACAGTGTCTCAACCCTCTTTTAAAAGCTCGCAAAGGCCGTTTTTACGAGTATTGGAGGCTGCCGGTCATCAAGTCTGGCTGTCGCGGAGGGGACCATTAGCTGACACGCCAGCCAACGACCCCCTTTGCACACACTATAACTCCCTAGGTCGTATCTCATTGGCGGATGGCACTACGCAACATTGAGCGCCAATGAAATGAGTAAATATCACTCCCCTCTCCTCTATACTACTTCATCTCTATTAATGTGTTGGTAGATCAAGTGGGTTTACAATATGTGTCCCGTGATTACTTTACAGGAGGGGGAGTAACAGGGAAATGGTTTTAGTCTGATAAATTAGTGGACGAGAAAAGACCGAATCATATAAGTACTTTACTTATACTGCTTGTTTTTTTGTATGACTTTTAGAAGAAGAATTATATTGTCTAGTGGTCAAAGCTTCTGGCTACATATACAGAGGTCCAGGGTTCGATATCCGCCGTTACCAAAAAAAAGTTGTTCAGGAGTGGGTCTCGAATGGGGTCAAACTCGGTCTCGTGTGGACAAATGAGGAGCTGTTTAAATAAAGAAATAGCATATATGGTATATAAAACGAGATAAACGCCAGGAGGATTCGTTGTACTGACTAAATGACACCCTTTATCCGCAAATGTTGGCACTATGATCGCTTACGATGGTGGCAGCTTTCGATTTAGCTCGCTTTCGAGTTCGAGCCATGGATCTTTTTTTAAATATAAGTGTTTTTGTGTGTGTACACACGTATGTAACATTATTTGTTTTAATGAAACAAATAGCTGAAACTATTGTTAATGCATTTTAGTGGGGATATTCCTTCTTAGATATCATATTCTGAAAATTGAAAAATGACACCTGGACACGGGTCCGGGCCCGGGTTCGATTCCCGTGTCCAGGTGTCATTTTTAAATTTTCAGAATATGATTATTTGTTTTGTTTAACCAAAGTAACCATTATTTTCTAGCGGATATCTTTATTTTCTTTCGATCACAGATTGGTAAATTTAATTTAAAGAAGTTTGACAGTAATACATATATATGATTGTATTTTAATCTCTTTTCGTAGACCTTTTGACAGATTTGTGTTTCAAGCTAACTTCCGTAGAATATCATCAAATACCTTTTAATACAAGATAACATGTTTATAGACCTACCATTACGTTTATGAGACATCACCCTTCGTTCTGAAAGCTTATGATAGACTGAAAATTTAAAGTATGCCCTGACCAGAATTTGAACTTTGAACCGTTGACTTATTGCGTTATATAACCCCCCACCCCCTCCCTGACCATCTGCTACCTGAATCCATTTTTGTATAATTGTAAACTTGAATTATAAATTTGAAACCGGGTTACATTATGATCGATCACAGAACACTAAATCATTATGCCGGCTTGAGCAAACGTTGGTCAGGGAGAATTATAAACCTTATACGCCTTTTCAAATAAATATGACTTATCTACTTTGAAGTCTGAGATGAATTGTGTTGAGTCTCTCTTATGGTCGAGTGTGTAACTTGAATTGTCAAAAACATTGATTTTTATGTGAAACTCCAGAAAAGATTCTCCTACTCTAAGAAACAACGCTTTTAAAACAAAAAGTAACCTTCACCGGGGGCTTCGTGGTACAAGGTGTCACTCTCGCAACTGCCACTAATGAAGAGATTGGGGTTCAAATTCCGGTCGTGTGTGCTAAGGATGTTTTTCTCTAGATGTGTTTACATACTCTCCACGAAAATTCGGGTACACTTCCTCCAAATTCAAGCTTCCTCATTTTATAAAACTTAAGCTTAAGCATCTTTGTATAACCCGAACGGCTAGAGACGCTCTGCCATAAAAAAAAGTATTGGCAGAATTGTCTTCAAAGTATTTTTCTTTTATCTCGCAACATCTTTGGGATGACATACATGTTTCAAGAGCATACGTCTTTGCGATGCGCACGCGCGCGCACACGCCAAGTCCGGGAGCACGTTCGGTTCCAGCCGTAAAAGCTTGCCGCTGTAAAACTGTTGGCTATGACTTCCTCCTCCCCCTACCTCTGCTTCAAGCCACAAACTTACCCACTCGGGGATTTCCCCTTCACCTGAACCCCACATCCCCTCCCCAGCGGCCACCACACAAAATCATTAAAGTCGTGCTTTTAGCTTGTCAGTGGATGATCAGCCTTTATTAACTTCTCGCGACTATGTTGGCGGAGAAGGGGATGGATTTACTGCTCACGTGGTTAGATAGTAGAAAGCGAGAAATGGGTAGTGAAAACTGTCGTAGATGACGTGAGAAAGAGGGGGTTGTTATTTTTTATAAAGGTCAGGTGCAAAGACATCTGTAGTGGTTCTTCCTGTTGGAAATTACAAGGATGGGTCTAAATGGCAAGTGCCCCATTCGCGATACGACATTTACAGGCTGTTCCTAAAACTATTCGCATACTTTATTTTAATATATATATAAAACACATTCCAAACAAGGTATTTCAAATTTGGGGAGCATAAACTCTGTCCTGCTTTCCAACTTTTTATCCAGGTAGGTGTAAGGTAATGATGTAAAAAAAAATATAACAAATTTATATCAAACTGATATGATTTACCACATAAACGATAGATGATGGCTTAATTTGTTGTATTATGTGCATTAAAACGTGAAGAATGAGGGGGGAAGGACATCAAAATTGGGTCGTTGGCTTATGAAAGTTGTGAAGCCCTGTTTTAAACGTTAAAGACAATGGAAGTGTTTCCTTTGAATATGAGAGAAGTCGTTGCATTTTAGGTCAATTTTAATGTTTGCGCATGAAGTTTGTTGTGCTGCTGGGTATTAGTAATAACTAATTAAATATTTAAATCACTCGTCGACTTGTAGTTTATCTCATGACCATCCACTTACCAAATATTATTTTGAAAAACTAACCACCCCCCAACAACCAATTAATTTTACCTAAGCGTTGCGTCATTCCAATTAGAGCTGTAATTTATGTGTTGACAACGTATTCCTCTTACTAATTGGTGAAGTGAGTCCCAACCAGGGCTTTAGTCGGAAACGGATTCGATGTCAAAATAACAGTTCCGACTTGTTCGCCTAATTAGGAGCAAATAAAAAAATCAAAATCTTATGAAAAGAAAACGCGGTGAAGGATTAGTAGTATATTCATAGACGTTGCTAGCTTGTACTTATTAGGAAGAGCAGTGAACCCCTTTCACTTTCAATTATAAAATAAAAATAAATGGTATGGTGCACCGAAGAAGCTTTTTTCTCTTTTTCTTAATATAGAGACAGTCTCCAAAAACGCGTTAGATTTGTGAAATGAAATCATATACATTGTTGCAGAAACAATCCACCAAAAGAGCATAATATACAATTGAAAAAACGCCTTAAGTTGTTTTTTATTCCAAATAGTTGCAGGAATATGATAAAAATTGGTAATTTCTTCTTATGTAAAATGCCCTGAAAGTTAATTCTCATAGGAAAACTATAACTGTCATTTAGTTTTTAATGTAATGCAATATCTGTATGTAAAATTTAATCAAAATCGTTAGAACAGATTTTGAGAAAATTGATTTTCTATCTTTTTGTACTTCAGTAAACTACCCTTAATTTTAGACTTAGATATTAAATTACAAAAACCCCTTTGAGGAACCCTATGAAAACCCTAGATACCCGTCTCAGCTCGATTGGTAGTCTATGTTTTAGGCTATAGGCTGAAAGATATACAGACGACATCACGGAAACAATCTTCAGTTTCAAAGGGTCATTAAACGTCTACATTTATTAAAATCTCGCATTCGATTATTATTTTTACGATCACAATACTCCTCTCTCCGAGGGGTCAAGATAAAGTAAATAACCCGTATTAAATGAATAACATGAATAAAATAACAAAATAAATTATATAAAAGAATTAACTTAATCATTTTTTGCGTTCCAAATGTGTATTTTCAAGTTTCAGAATTTTAAAAAAAATCTTTCTTTAACGGTACTAAGGTTTCGAATATTTTGTGGATTTGTGTTTTCTTTAATGCTTCTCACCTTTAAGCGTTAAGTGCTCTTTATAGTGTTTTAATTGATTGGTATATTTCGACTATTTCGATCAAACTTGGCTTACATTTTTGTATCTTATAAATTTTATTTCTCAGGCTATTTTACCAGGAAAAAATGTCATGAAATTGGTTTGTTAATGTTTATCAAATTAGTATCTTAAACCAGGAAAAGAGGTTATCAACTTTTAAAAGATGAGGAGCTAGTTGGCTATGCTTAGTAATCAAAGAAGGCACAAAGGAGGCATAAAAAAAACAGACATGGATTTTGACTAGTTTTTGTTTATCACGCTATCAGTAAACGTCTCAAATAAAGACCTCATCCAACATTTCTCGGTTGTTTGTTTCAGCGATCTCTAAAGAGGAAAGCGATGATCCCTCCAGCAGAGGCGCCAAGCTACCCTACAACGGATACTCCGACGAGTTCCTGGACCGCCTCGAGCCCAACGGCAACATCCCCAACGACAAGGACCTGCGATATGGTAAGACACACCCGCATGCATCTTAGAGAAGACCCGTTGACTACTTTACCAGTCGTGTGTTACTATTTTGGTCAAAAAGACGGCGCTTTTCTTATTAAGCTGCGCACTGCTGATTCTACCCGGTGAAAACAAAAGACGTGGGATTTCTTAGGGCGATAATAATACTTAGCACTGCGTCTTACTACCCATTCGGGTTATACGCTTAAGTACTAATAACACCAATGGATTAGGATTTGGGAACGTTGAAGTAGTTGGGTAGGAAGTGAATCCGTATTTCCATTTAGGAAAAACCACCCCCAGTTCACTCGAGTAAGATTCTAACCTCGATATCCCCGTCCTCGACAGTCTATATCAACACGAAACTAGCACGTTAGCTGACTATGCCACCAATGTGGGGTTTTTAATGTGGGATGGAAGGAAATGAGAGTTGAGGTCAGTATTTTACAGATTGTGAAGCAGGGGGTATGAAACGGGGTCAACTTTGCCCCATTAAGGATAAATGATTAGCTACTTGACTAAAAAGTAGCAAGTGGATACTTTTTAGAAATCTGAAATTAATGGTTGGGGGGAGGGGAGCTTGTAGTGCTGACTAAATGACTGCCTCTATCCACAGAAATTGGTACTATTTTCTTCAACAGACAGCGGCCGCTAGATTGGTATTACTCGATTGCAAGCTGACGTCAGATTTTTTTTTCTGTCCAAAATAAAGAACATATTGCTCCAGTGGATACATTTAGCGCCGGTCTTTTGACTCCTGGATAAATATTTATATCTGGTCGATAAGTTAAATGTGATTCTTATGACTCCCAGATAGCATTTATCTGCCAGATAAAATATATTTATCCATCATATATATATATATAACATTTAATTCACACTTTTATACAAACTGACAAGCTATATGTAGAGTTATAGCTATACAAAACAAATTATTAAAATGTGAGTATAAGAAATGAAATGATGTAACGTTGTACCCAACTATTGACCACATTTTGGCAGACACGGAAATTAACACTTGCAAAACAACTTAACTTTTGCGCCCACGTGACGCCATCCGTTTCCTCGCACTCGTTTAGCCACCATTATTTAACAAATGTTGAGCGTTGAAGCCACTGGCCAGGTTGTAGCGGTAGCAGCAGGGTTTATTATACGCATGCACGCACAAATAAAAATTGTACCAACCTTGAATTTTCTTCATAAAAATTTATTTATCATATAGCTAGCTATCCGGCAGATAAATTCAGTTGATAATATGCGTAAAATATTAGTGACTGATAAATTTCATCTGTTCATTAACTTTAACCTTCCGATATAAATATATATCCGGTAGTCATAAGACCGGCCCTTAGTTTGATATACATAATGATACCAACAGTTAATAAATATTTTTCATGGGCTTAGTAAAATTTGACGAAAAACTTGTTTGGAGAAAAAGAAAAGTGTAAAACCCCGCGGTGGTAATGGAGAATATTCAAAAACTGTTAAGATAGCCATGTGTTTTAAATTAAGTTAAATTAATCTACTAGAGCAATATTTTATTTATTTTAGTCAAAAACCTTTTTCGTTTTAAAAACTACTAATAAAACTGACCTCTGCTCGAGCTACATTCCATCCCACCTTAGGTTTACCAAATAAAAGCTAGCACAAAAAAATGTAATGCCAATCAGGCACGAGACTTGGAATGGAGCCTTATGCATCGGTGAATTGGTGTCAATGGTTTATTTTTTTTATTACATAAAATCACAAGTAAAATCGGGAGGAGTATCTATTCAAGGTGGAATTGTTGGGATTGCGAGTTGTTGGTAGTATTTTTGCAGTTTTAATAGCAACAATCTATTTTTGACACAAATTAGTAGAAACCTAATGTTTAATTGACTGTATTAATATATTAAATTATATTGAAAATCTGTCATACTATAACTTGATAATCACTTTTTCTCTCCATTTAAAAAGGTGCAAATAAACAGCTTAAGAAAAAACAAAAAAGTTGACACAAGATGATAAAGTGGTAGACAGAAAAGTGATAGATAACGAGTAGGACCATGTGATAAGACAGCCGACCAATGGACAAACTCTTGGCAACCCCGCTTCGGTGGCCAGATGATCTAAGGCGCTACTCTTGCAAAAGACTAGACAGCCGAAGATTGGGAGATCTGGGTTCGATCTTGGTCGGATGTACCGAGGGTGGTTTTCCCACCCGGCTTCCATACAAATGCGGGTGCACTTCCCCTAAATTAAACCTTTCTTATCCCTAACACATTAGTGTATTTAGTATATAGGCGTACAACCTGAACTGGTAGAAAGACGCGGTACCACAAAAAAAAAGCAACTAACTTATCTAAGGTGTCAGACTAATTTAACTACTATCGCTTTCTTATGTATTCTTTATGAATCAACACATTATTTACAAGCCAACTCCAGAACACACAAAACATCTTGACTCCTGACTGTAATATCATCAATGTTGAAGATAAATCCTCAGTTTTGCCAATTATTAATCTTTCGGTCATGACAAAAATTGAACTTGAAACACTTAGCACGGTAATCATATGAGCTGCTTACTAAAGATTCTTGACTTTATTCGTTCGCCTTATTCAATAGAGCCCAGCAGCTGTGATTTGGGCCCCGTGACGCGGTAAGGCAGTGGACGATGGAGGTCGGTTGGAGATCAATACTAGCTAGTATCTAGTAGACAACGCTAGATGCGCACTTGACCAATAATACTCTGCGACAATCTCAATGAGTGAAGTGCAGTTCCTATGGAGGAAATTATATCTTCTCTCCCTAGGCCTAGCTCTCCATTTTTAATACTAGATAAATAGAAAGTGCTAGTAAATGCTGACAACACCTTCAATCAAGGGTTCCGTGATTCTCCGCTTTCGAAGAAAAGCAGAACATGCTATCGCGTAAGTTGACGGTAATGCTGCTACTTTAATGTATTTATTTGATGTATTTAACATGCACTCTTTGAACCGACTGAATATCTCATCACACGAGAATTGCTATGAGCTAAAGCGAAGGGGCCCACACTTCTTGTCTGGAAAGGTGTTTTCACACACTTTCCAAGGGTCTTTTTCATGCCATAATCGATATGGGACCGACAGCTTTACTTTCTATTCGAAAGAAGTTGTACTATGGATTTGTATCGCTCAAGAAACATCCGTCAACCCCGGCTGGGTTTGTACCCACGAACATTGTATCCTGAAACGAACACCCCTCCAAGACCACAGATGTCGACTGTTACTTTACAATCAACCTGGAACTCCCATACAAGCTTTAATCTAATAGAGAAAGAGCGCATATGTTTAATATCCAGTCTAACAACACATAAAGGTGACCTGGTGGTCTAGGGGTAACGTGTCGGACTTCTGTGCTGGGGTCCGGGGTTCAATCCTCGGTCCCGGCACAGATTTATCTGTTTGCCAAACCCTTCCTTCACCTCTGACAAGACGTGTATTAATCACAACTTGTGAATGTGTGGAATTCCAGGCCTCCACCGTGGTTCGGATTCTACGATAAACTGTAGGTCCTCCATTTCATCTCACAATCACCCTAACATTACACATTAGCGTAAGTGCGTATAACCCGAACAGGTAGTAAGACGCGGTGCTAATAATAATAGTAACCCATAATTTAGGTAGGTAAGTCTTTAATTAATGTTATATTTTGTTGAGGTTTTCATTTTCCCGCTATAAAAACCGTAAAATTGAAATAAGCGAAACCATTTAAACATAATTATTTAAAAAAAATAACATATATATATATATATATGAAATAAAACAATTTGGTCTCAATGTTTGCCATTGTCAGGTAAAGACTGCGGAAAACTGCACTTAGGGTTCAAGTATTTCGTAAGCACATTTTTGGCTCTTTTAACCCCTTCCTCCCCTTTCTAAGCAAAAATAAGCAAATACTTGACTACCCCCCCCCCCCACCCCTCCTTTCTTGCTTACATAAGATTTGTCGACTTTTTTTCATTTGTTCACAGGAATAACCATTCTTTTTTTATACAATTTAGTGAATATTATATTTATAAAAAAAACCTAAACTCCGTTTAATCCGTTGATCAAGGTCCTTGAATCCACCTCTCAATACTTTCAATTATCATGTTTTTATTTGTGGGGGCTAATTCACTCGAGATTTTGCTTACTTTTATAGGATTCTCCATTTCTTCCTCGCTTGGCGACTCATAGCTGCCCGAAGTCCAAGCGGCTTGCGATGCGCCCTCCATCAATTTTGCCCGTCTTTATCTGTCTTACGTAAGAATTGTTCTGACCCCCCCTCCCCCCCTTGTCAGCAAAAATAAGCAAAGCTCGAACCCCCTCCTCTAGAAGATTCTTACGTTATACTCGAGCGCCCACTTAGATCAGTTTTATGGTTTAAGCGTAATCGTGGGTGAGATGGGCTTTTAAGTTAATATTTGTATGCTACCACAAACTCTACTTCGGCTCCAATGAAATGCATTACTATTACTATGATTTTCATGGAACTAGTATGTTATAGAAAAAGTAAATGTTTAATTTTGTTGTAATAAATCACTAAAGGGCATTGCATGGGGTTACACTCAAATGTGGGAACACTTCCTCCCAATTACTCAATTAGTGTATTTAAATTTATTTAGCCCACATGAGTAGTGAGACCTGAATTATTCAAAGTAATTCAAGAACGTAAAGAAGTGTTTAAATCTAACAATGACGTCACAACACATTTATGAAGAAAAGTTTCTGGACCAGTTTTTTTTACGCAATTTGATTTTTACTTGAAACGCCAAAGTCTATATAAATTCGTGTCTGTATTCTTGTTGGCGTTTGCAATTCAATAGAAAACTTCTCATTTTTTTTTTATATATAATTAAATATTGATGGTGGTTGCCATATATTTTCTAAAATGTTCAAGTGTGCCTTACTCTCTCCGAACCCGAACTAATCTAATAACTTTGGTCCTTGTTGCAGTCCCCTGTTTTGTCGTGTTGTTTTTTTTAGCTATGTTTCCAAACGTTAATTTTCCATCTCGTCCCGATGTAATCGTGTGAAAACGCGAGCTAAATACCCTTGGCCATATGTTGTGTTAGGTTTAATGTGTATTTATTTGTTTGGACATCATGGACGCTGTTGCCAAGTGTGCTGTGGTCAGCTCGAATGAGTGAGAGGGGAGTGGATTATGCAAGGGTTGTAATTCCCTTTTAATGCCAGATAAAGTTAAAAACTATGGTGTCCTTTCATATTATTGAATATTAACAATATATAACTTTTTTACTTTCTCGCTATCTTACAGATAGAGAAAGTATTGTGATCTTCAAAAAAAAATTGAACTCGAGATTTTGATAAATGTAGATATTTCACTACCCCACCTCCCCACTACCCCAATCAAAAAAATTGTTTTTGAATTTCCGTCTGTCTGTCTGTACCTCCAACTAGAGCCTAAACTATTTTACCGATCAGGCTAAAACTTGGTATCTAGGATTTTCACAAGGTTGCCCCGAGGGTTTTATTGTAATTGGATATCTAACCCTAAAATTAAGGGTAGTTTACTGAAGGGCAAAAGGAGAAAAAGTTGATTTTGATTAAATTTAATTTCTAAATATTCTAAACAAAATGGTTTCTCTCATTATTTCGGCAAAATGACTTTAAGGGCTTCGGTTTGTTGCGTAAATTATCTCTTTTTAAATCATCTCCGAAACTATTTGATATATGAAATTACTTATCATTACAAATATGTAAGTCTATTTATAGTACAAATATTTTATTTGAAGCATATTTTTATAAAACCAATAACTTTAAAGCTATACGTAAATATATTTACTAACTTTTCGAACACACAACGTAAAGCAATGCGACCGTAAAAAAAACCCGAAATGTTCCGAACCCTAAAAAGTGGATTTTGCAATGCCGTCTGTTTGTGTGTCTGTTTGAACTTAAAATTAAGATATGTTTAATAAAGGGCGAAAAGAGAATAATCGATTTTCTCAAAATCGGCTCTAACGATTTTGATTAAAATTCGTAGCTGGGCGTTGATTAAGATTATAAATAAACTGGCTATTTTCCTTTTCCCATGAAAATTACTTTTAGGGTACTTTAAAGAAGCAGAAACTTCCGTATCTACGCAAATATTTGAGATACTAAATAACTTTTCATTGCAAAATTGTAGTACTGTTAAAAATAAAAAAACTTTTATATGAAATATATTTTTATAAAACCAACAGTTTCTGAGATATTGGCAAATATATTAATACAATTTTGTGAGCTTTAGTTGTAAAGAAATACATACTAAAGTTTTAACGCAATAATTCTCCAATGCCATAGAATAAGTAAATATAAGTGAGTTTCTCAAAAAGTTTGTTTTTTTCCTTAAACCTCTTAGAAGAAATGTTTGTACAACAATGATCTATCTACATTCTAGACTAAATAGTCAATATTTACATTTTTTATTGGTCAACATTTAAAAATGAGGAATTCGAATACAATGCGATGGCATGAAGATTTGCAACACCTAATAAAATGTCGACAAAATTTTTAACTGGGAGTTAAAATTTTAATTTTTAGTATTGATCTTTTTTATCGGTTCAAAAATACTAATGAAGACATTAATTATTTTAAACATATAATTTAAAAATTTGAAAACCGTGACTAAAAAAAAGTTTTACACAAGTATAGTCCAATTTATGCTTGGGTTTGCTCGTATCTATCATTTCGTTTCACATATATTAAGAGTTTTGGGTAAATATCTCAATTTTTAAACAATAGAGCGATAAAGTCCGTGCGGAGTTTCGTACCATTTATTTATTGAAATCGATCCTAATAAAATTAGTGCTTAACTCGAGAAATTTAATCGATTTGTCTAATTTATTAATTAAATGCATTTTTTTAAACCATCACGTTGTTTGATTTTCATTTATATTCTCAAATTTAGACTAAAAATATTATATCCCAAAAATAACGTTTTATTAGGCATATTTGCGCTCAAGATTACTAACTAAGGTTTTTGGTTGCATTTGTAAAATTCTATTGAATTCCTCTTTTGGTTTTAATGATTTTCATGATGTTTTTGTTTTTATGTCCACTGCATCATACTACCCGTATGGGGTACCCGCATACATATACTAATATTGGTATGGTAGAGATGAGTAAGGTAGAGTTTAAAGTAAGAATACTTGCATTTGCATAGAGGGAGAGTTAAAAAAACATTTAAGCGTCGATTGAGAGGGGGATCAGGGCATTTCCCTTGGTTGATATTCAAACTCTTGACTTCATTCTGGTAAATGTGAAGAGACCGACTTACTGACTCCTATTAAAGATCTCTAATAAAATGACAAAAATTAATTTACTTAATTAAAAATTACGTTTAACCCTTGACTGGTATCTATTTCTCATACCAATTTTAATTCGATAATTTGTTGATAGTGACATTTATATCAACATACATTAAAACCATCTCGGATGACGTTTTAAAAATGCATCTGGCTACAAAAAATAACTGATTAAATTAGTCTATTCGCTTATCAATTGTTTATTATCATATCAGTTTTTTGCTGTTAACATTGATAGGATTTTAACTAGAGGTGTGCGCAAGTACTAAAAAAATTCTAGTTTTAATAGTTTTAATGGTTACTCGAACTCGTCTTGGAAAATTTGAACAAAATTAGGAATTTTCGATTATTTTTTTACAAAAATTCTTATTTTAACTAATTTTACTAGTCTTAAGATATTATTTAAAAGCAAATAGACCCTCATTATATCCTTTTGTTAGATTTTTTTTAAATGTGCACAGTTATATTAAATAAATTTAAAAATTGGTATTTGTGTGATTATAATTTTTTTTGTGTAATTCTAAAACAAATCTCGGTTTGTACTTATTATTTATAAATGGATCTATTACAGAGATTTTACCTTGAAATATTTATAGTACAAATATTGCTTTATATTACTCGAACTCGTTGTTTTCATTCAAACTCTATTATAAATAGACTTGATGTGGAAAATTCCTACTCACACACCCCTAATTTAAACTGTATTATTTATTCAAAAGTGATAGTTGCTTATTACATGACTTTACGAGTATGAACATTGTTTTAGTAACTTTTATCACTGTCAAACAAGTGCCTTCCTACAGAAATCTTAGCTGTAAATGGATTCCCCCCCCCCCTAACCTACCCTAACTCGCAAATTTTTAATCTGACTTTCATAGCCCTGTACAAATTTGCACTTTACTGTACCTTCTAATTATGGAACTGTATTTTTTTTTCCTTTGTGAAGCGCCTTTCTAAGTGATTGTATAATTGGATGTAAGAAAGTATTGCTTTGTATCTTAGAAGTGTTTTTGTCGTGACCTTGCACCCTGAAGCAGACTGTATCCCAGTGGGTGGCTGGGTGGAGTCCACGTGTTGAAATACTACCCGTGGGTTCTGAGGATGGGCGCGTAGGGGGCGTTGTTTATAGATTAATGTGCGTACCTCGCGTGTCGCCACTAAATTATCCACCGGTCATTAATGTTAACGCTCACTTTAATTGCTTCTCAGGCTTGTAGGGGAAAGGAGGAGGATAAGGAATAGAGTATTAGTTTCCACGCCACCAGAGGTGGTTTATTTATTATTTATTGTGTGTTCTCTGAACAAATGCAATGACCTGCTGTTTGTCTCGGTCAGAAGAGGGGGTTTGGCACTTGGCTGGTTCTCCCCTTCTACCCCACCCCTTCGTGATTTGCTCTAGCGCGAGTTCTGGTTATCACCAACTTTTATGATTATCGAAGGAATAGAATGAATTTTAAGAAATTGCAGCAACATTTTGCCTGGAGAAAAGATATAAAACAGATGGATCTATTATTTAAAAAGGGGTACGTATTGACCAAAAGGGGAACAAATCTGAGCAAAAGGGGTGCGTGTACGAGGGTACAGGGTAGAGCAAAAGGGGTGAGGGAAAGGGGGTCAGTAAAACCCTTTCACATCTCTGCTTGACACAGAGATGGACAAACGGAACTAAAATAACTTTAAAGTATTCGGCTCCCCCCCCCCTCTTCTGAGGACCGGTAGGGTCCAAGACTCGATTCTGTTTTCAGCCCATGATTCATTCCCCTAAAACGGTGACGGTGGGTGTACCCTTTATCTTGGTACAATTCTATCCGTGTGCACCGTATGAGATTTTCCATACAATGACTTTAAAAGAACTAGCCTTCACAAAGATTCACCCAATCCGCTGGGCTTTATTTAAAGTGAAAACAAAGTCTTGGCTCAATTATTTTAGAGGATAGATCGTGCCGGCCTGGGTTAACTTTGGTGGATCCTTTCCTTGAGAGCCGTGTGGTTAACGATTAACCTCGACATGAGAAGGCCACGCGCGGTTTAGCAGTCGCGAGGTATGAATGTGTAAGAGAGGCTCTTCGCTCATTCCCGAGTAGTGGAGGTGAAATTATCACAACATCTAGGTTTTTATCATAAAGGCAATAGTAATTCATATATTACGGGGGCCTCCTCGGCAAGCGATATATTGTCGTACAGACGTTCAGATCTAGCGTGATAATTAATTTAAAGATGCGTTATCTCAACATATGGCTCACGCCAAAATACAGTCGAAAGATTCCAACAGGGCTGTATTTCCTTAAAAACCCAATGGTTTGAGTTTTATAAATATAAAAAAATAATGAAAATGTGACATTAACTCATTTTCAACGACTTTTTAAGCATATTTTCAGAGCTATGAAACAACGCTTGATGGAAAAGGGCTCTAGATTTGGCATTCTTCTAACAAATAGAGTAATATTTAGATAGGATCCCAACAGAAAATTTTAAGATATTTGAGAACCGGTAGCGAACTTTCCTCTTTACTTTGAGATAAGAAGTTTCCTCGTTTTCTTTCACTTCTTTCTTATTGACATGACAAAGAGTGTTTGTAGGTGAAGGGTGAAAGGGAGTAAGTTTATACAGTATAGAAAATGGTTCCAGAAAGAGGCACACCGTTGTATTTTAAGCCGCGTGGCCTGACAACGTTTGATACTTTCTCACTGACCCAGACGTCCACCTTAACAGAGCTCCTATACAAGACAGTTTAATCTAGCCCGAACTAACAACTAACACAATAACTATTAAGGCGTATATTGAGCCGGTCAGGATCCAAACCAAGGATTTGCGGTGTTAATACGCCACGCGCGGTTAAAATATGTTTGCCGAGAGAATGAAAAAAATACTTTAGGGAAATCATAATCCCTCTCCTCGCAGTGTACTCAACCTTAATTTGAACCCAGTCATATTCCAACCTTACTCTACATCAACCCTGCCAGCAGCGGCAGCTTTCAGGGTTGCCACCACCGGGAACACACAGGAAGTTTTTTGTGTCTGAAAAAAAAACCACGAGAAAACAATGGGAAGTTTACAAAATCTAGTAAAATTACTGGAATATTTGTTAATTTGGGACATTTAACTGAAAGCTTACAAAAAGTTGGTCTTTGGATGGACGAAAAAGGGAAGTGAAGAATAATCGGCGCTGACTCAAACTTTTCTTATCACCCCTTAAATAAGGGCTATGAAGCGACTAAGGATGCATTCCGCATCAATCTTAAATTCTTCTGTTTTAAACGTCGTTATACATGACTTCACACTAGTCGGTTTGATGAAATTTTATAACTTCTTTCTTCAATCCTAGCTGCCTGGAAAAATGGGAACCCCTTCTGGAAAACCTGACAAACACAGGAAACTTGTTAGTGAGAAAATAGTGGCGACCTTGAGCTTTATTTGAGCATGATAGAGTATATTTTTCGTTAGTTTTGGCGCTTTCGAATGCCTGATTTACTAGATCTGGGGCCGCCTTTTAAAGCTTAGCTTATATTATTAATTTTTTTTATCTTATTTTGCTGTGTGTTATTTGTTTTTTCTCTTGGTGGTAAGAGGGTGCGTTTTTAACTAGTAACAGATAGCATGTGCTTAAGTACTAACAGTTGTTTCTATTGTTCTTAGTTAGGCATTAATCTGCACCCTTCACTTTTTCTCTTTTATCAACCCCTCTGTTCCCAATATCCATTTCGTGTAAGCAAACATTTGAACAAGCAGTGCTTAGCACTCCCCTTAAAATATTGCCTATAAATAAAAAAGAACTTCATGGAGATAGCTTTTTTTTCTGGTAAAAATGGCGCTTTCATAATAAATAAGGGTTGCCGCTTTCCGCCCTTTACTTCAGCACCCCTCCCCCCAAAAAAAATCAACACATTCAGTGGTAGGGATGACGCTAAACTTGTAATAGTTTTTGGTAGCGGACTTGCCATAAAGATTACTTGTTATTCGTACACTTTTCTGTAAAAGGGCTCTAAGGGTCAACTAAAAATAGAGGGGAAGGGACGATTTTATTATTGTGGTTTGTAGATGATGGTAAAGATTTCACAAAACAATATTGTATGAAGTTAATAGCTGAATGTTAGGTATTTTAGTGGTGTTCTACCACTCTTTTTTCTAGGGGAAAATGGGAAAGCTCACGTAACCACCCTAGTCAATAATATATTTCAATCCCCCCACCCCCGTACAGCTTAGAAGATGGAATGTTCACGCATGGGCTAAAGTCTAGTCTCGGTAGTCGACCAATCTTCTAGCACACGAGGGATTTAAAAGATTTTTTTAAATGTACACCTAATTAAATATGGCGTGTTGGTGTATAATTTTATAAATAATTATAAACATTGTACTTAAACAAATTTGTGCCAGTTTTCATAGATACCCAAGCTACCTAGGGAGGGAGGGTGATCACTGTGGGTAAATAAAAATACTATAAATATTCTTCTTTAAAAACTTAAATTTTATCCTTGAAAAACCTAGAAAAGTCAAATAATCTCTATCCTTAGTAAAATGGTCACGTAAAACCGGGTCTAGACTAGAAAAGAATACTGTTCGCGGACGCTTTGGACGGTTTTCTGAACATTTCTCGGTAGCAAAATTGGTTCATTGTTTTGTTTGGGCCCGAACCACCGGCAGTCGGACTTTGACCGTCACATCAACGGATGCTCGTGTTCGGGCCAGTAGTAGTTTTGACGTCTCGATGAACTTTTCCCCAAACATCCAGTCATGGGTGGGACAGCAGCTGCCTCACACCTGTATTTTTTTTAGTACATACCCGCCTTGGTGGCGTAGTTAGCTAACGCGCTAGTTTCGTGTTGAGCTGGTGCCGAATACGGGGAGATCGAGATTCTAATCTCGCTTGGGTTAACTGGGGGTGGTTTTTCCTAAATGGTTTTCCGCTCTACCTCCACACAAATGTGGGTTCACTTCCTCTATATTCAACCCTCCCAATTCCTAACCCATTGGCGTAATTGTTACTTAAACTTATAACCCGAATGGGTAGCGTAGTAAGACGCGATGCTAAATATGTAAGTACAAATATCTCTTAGCGAGTGTATTTCTCTGTTTTTGTGTGTGTGGGTGTTGAAAAAAGAATTATCTTCTTTATTTTAGCGGATTGTAGAAAAATTGATTGGTCCGAAAATCATATCAGATCAAATAAGTGCATTAGCATTTCAATGATTGACTGGAATTTCAAATCTTCCAATAAGTTATATCCACTATACACATTTATACTATGGTAGAATCTTGTCATCCAACATCGGTGGAGCTTTGGCCTTAATATTTTTTTGTAGTAATGGATAAATAGTATATGCAGGCGCTGCTACTTGGACATGCGTACTCATCGCACTACTGATATTGAAGCACAACTGAGATACAGGGAGGAAAACATACATTTATGAGGTACCAGATTTGGGAATACGTTTTTTAAGATGTTAGAACACATGTCATGTTCAAGTCTAGCCACTCCAGCCACAGCCTACAGAACAACAAACGCGTTCTTTGGAAATGTTCGCGAATATATTTTATTCGGTGCTCTGTTTTAATCTGGACCCGGCTTAAGCTAATCATGAAACATAACATGTAAGTGTTCATAAGGCAAGCTCCGCTTTATTTCATTCTAGATCATTTGACATAAATCACATGTCCCGCACACCCGCATCTGTAGTCGCACTGTCTACGGCGTCAGATTAGCAATATGATGGGTTGCTGTTGAAAGGGAGTTATAGGTTGTAATCTCGGCTGGATGCATTAGGGTGTTAGCGGAATGGGTGAATTATATATCTGGTTTTCTCTTCCCATATTCACACTAATTCTGGTGCAATTTCTCTACGTTACTCTTCCAATTCTCACCCCTTAAAATGAATAGTTAATAAACATGGTGTTGAATGCTACTATCATCAACAGTTTTGCGTGTTTTTTTTGTACCACGCCTTATTTCCCGCCCGGGCTATTCGCATATTTTCAATAAGGGCTGTGGATGGTAGAATTTGGATGAAATATACCCGTATCCACTTGTAGGGAGAATGGAAAACCGTTAAGTTGAAAAAATCTTCAGTACACGCAACCTGGATTCAAACCCAGACCTCACACACACGGTCATACCAGACTAGACGTTGTGGGATGGAAGGGAACGCAAGTCTAAAGGTCAGTAATTTTTTATAGTAAAAGGTTTCTTACAAAAATAAAATAGCGCTTCAGTGTATACGTTTAGTTTGATTTTCTACACAAAGTATAAATCAACAGTTCTTGAATATTTGCCAAGGGATTACTAGAATTTGATTTTTTTTAACTGACACCTTAGCTCAGTTGGAAGCATGTATGCCTACTTAGCCAAAGGTCCCGGGTTCGATTCCTGGACTGGCTGAAAACTGTTACATCGGTGAATTTTTTTTTTTTACCCTTTCACGGTGATAAATTAATAGCAAGGAGCTGGGTGTTGTGTCTGCTCTAGATTTAAGTTCTATAAATTGTGGGCTAATGCAATCAGTCCGTTTAGAAAGTGTGCTTTATATATTTCAAATAATAATACTAATAACTTTTTTAATTCCAAAAGTGTATCATCAAATGGCAATATGTTCATTACTCATAACAGATAGTCTAGAGTGTTGAAATTACTATGTGTAGAATATTAAATTAAGATTATCTATTAAAGCACGGTTTTACTTATTTTGGCCCAAAAATATTTGCTAAAAAACTACATAAATACTGGTCTTAACTCTCACTCCCTTTCATCCACCCTTAAGACACGCACCAATAGCGATGTCGCCCGAAGACGCATCGAATGAAAAGAAGAGGGCCCCACGCCGTAAGACTTCCTTGTGGGGTCTGAGCGTCGGACCGAAGCCTCACGTGCAATTTATGAGTTAGGGGGTGTTGGGTTTCACCCTACCCTTTAATCTCTTTGCGGCACCTTGGGAAATGTCTAGACTTGTGCGGTATAGCAAAACTCCCCTTGGAGAAGTATCTCTTGTTTTCTCTTAGCTCGGCGTTGTCGCAAAGGTTGAGTTGGCCGACGGCGTCTCTTTGCGTTGCGTGCAGACACATGAAGGATGACTTGCGGACAATATGTATGCTAATGGCGTCCTCTCCAAATCCCCCATTAACCCCCTACTTTCCTCTTACATCTGTAACAGATGGTCTACAATGCCCTTTGTGCAGCGGTAAATTAAATTAATAATGTGCGCAAGTACTCCTTTGTTGTGTGGTTTGATTTATTTATTTGATTCTTTTTTTTTTCTCTCCCGGTGAATGGGGAGAAATAATGATATTTTTCATGTGTGTGTGTGTGTGTGTGTGTGTGTGTGTGTGTGTGTGTGTGTTTTTCTCCCCACTATTATCA